>MJUU01028665.1:189766-209657 GCA_002080025.1 Modiolus philippinarum
CTACATGTGGCACATCAATCATCTTTGGTCAGTGGATGCGCCTGGGAGAGTGATGCTGATTTAGACGATAATTGGGTCACTCTGACCTACATTTTATGCTTCAGTGAATCTGGTTAAAGTCTGTGTTAAGGTTCATATCTGAGAAACTACATGTGGCACATCAATCATCTTTGGTCAGTAGATGCGTCTTGGAGAGTGATGCTACTTAGGATGATGATTTGATCACTCTGACCTACATTTCATGCTTCAATGACTCTGGTTAAAGTTTGCATTAATGTTCATGTATGAGATACCCTATGTGTTACATCAATCATCTGTGGTCAGTGGATGCGTCTTGAGAGTCTTGCAGCTTCAGATGATAATTGGGTCACTTTGACCTACATTTTACACTTGACTGACTTTTGTTTAAGTTTCTATTAATGTTTATATCTGAGATACTACACGTTACACATAATGATCTTACTGTTAAGTGGATGTACCTTCTACATTCATCTTTACATCTTTCATTGTCTTTAGATTATATAAGGGTTATTATTTCTTAACAGCGGGCGAGGGGATTAGCTGTCGTTTGCGACTGCTCCCACTTCTAGTTTTTCATAGGATTTCGATGGGATTTCTTTCTTTGGATTCCTCTTGTTGTAAGTTTTCAGTAATATGTCAATAGATTTGGGGTATCTCTTATTAGCATTTAAGAGTTATAGGGGGTCAAAGCGGTCAAAATTGAAATTTCGCATAATATGTTAAATTTTTATTTTTCATCCGACTTTGATTGGATATTTTTTTTTATTCTTCTTTTTGTAAGCTCTTAGTAATATGCTACCAGATTTGGTGTTTTTCTTACAGTTTTGGAGCTATAAGGGGCCAAAGGTACCAAAATTACTATTTTTCAAAATATCTTAAATCTTTATTTTATAGGATTTTAATGGGATTTTTTAACTTCTGATTCCTCTTGATGTAAGCTTTCGGTAGTTTATTGTCAGCATCATGTTCATTAAATTGCATGTTACAATAGCAATTATTACTGCATATTAACATTTGCATTGCATCATTGTATTGAAAACTCTATTAAACTCCCTAACGGTCTATCTTTGCACATAACAGAATTTATATAATCCTGTGAGCAAAGGCTGATGTTAACAGTGAAGGAATTTGGGCAATCCTCATCACAATCATGACAATTGTAATGGTGAAACTTGTGAACAAACAATGATTAGAAGCAATAGTAGGAGCAACATCAAAATTACATATGGTGATCTTTTTTTTTTAAATCCATGGGTAACTACTTATGTTTTTCTGTTCTGTGTGGTGCAAAAATGCTTCACTTCCCAAATTTTTGCTCCCAGCTACTTTTTCATTTAAATATGATTTTCCCATTGGGTCCAATGTTAAACTACGTTTATCTCTGGTGGCCATGTTTGTTGTAGGAGCTGACCTAAGTGAGCAATCTTTGTAAAGGACCCTCTATTTATCATTTCAATACAGTTTACTGAAATTTGCTTCAACAGTTTCAGAGCAGATGATGAAAATGATAATTTTTCCGCACAAGAAATGGTATGGACTTGGCAAATTTGGTCACCTCGCAGTACTGTTAGACATAAATGGTATGATATGGATTGGTAGATTAAATACAGGCTTGTGAAGAATTTCCAGTATATAGTATTACTTCAGTTGTATTTAAAATCTGACATTCAATGAAATAATTTTTAAGGAAATTGTCTTGTGTCATGCAATTTATATAAATGTTAAAATTACCATATATTATATATATGCCAAAAACATGGTGATTAATGTAATTAGTGTTTGCTGTTTTTACTTGTAATTATGCTAATGTTTAATTAATTCACATTTCTGCAAAAAATATGAGAATTAAACTACATGTATTTATTATGTTTTATTTAGAGTCTGAAATGGATAAAATTAGGTTAATTCCACAGAAGAATTGTCGCCTTCTTTGATACAAACTCGTTAGACTATCATTTAAATTTTGCAATGTTTTTGACCTAAAACGGCCTAATTTTTCATTTATTCTTGTCATAATGAACAAAGAGTAGAATTTTAATTTCAAGGTAAAACAGAAAGTATATACTGCTTATTATCATTTTCTCTTTCATACAAAATCATTGTAGATTTTGTTTCATAAGAGATAATATCTACTGAATGTTAAGTGATATCTGGTAACAATGCTGTAAATCGGCCACATTTAATACAGTATGAATATATGTATGAGACTTAAAAGGCATAAATCCAGTCCAAGACAGAATAAAATTACATTTTTGACGCTGTACACATCAACATAACATTTCTGAGAAAATATAGCATCACCTAAGACCTATTCTCTATGGGTTGTCTCCCCATTACTGTTTTCAAAAAAGTGAAATAGTTGGAACTTCAGATAATGACAACACATTTCTCTTCAAAAAGCTTGAAATTGCATATTAGTTTCAAAGTTAAGATTTTCTTGGGTGAAACACAGACAAACACAAAGATCTCATAGCTGACAGAAAAAAACGGGAGCCGAAACCCCACCCTAGTAACACCTTGATATGCCACTTCTGATGCCTCAGTGGACAGACATACCTACATACAGTAAGGATACATCTTTTTGAATGTAAGTCTACTGACTATCCGATTCTTTACTTTAAGCATAATCAATGTTCAAATGTATAATTTATCAAGTATCTAATGTAAAAAAGCTTTTGATTCATAAATCTTTTATGTATAGTCTTCCTATAATATCAACAAAACTAGCAAAATGAGACATATTCAGTCTACATTTTAATTGCTTTATTAAGGTATCATGTATGCATAAAAAAATATAAATTTAATTATAGTTCTATAACTATGAATGGTTCATTTCTAAGCCACATTAAATGTATATGTTAATTTCTGTTCCCATATTTCCTTTTGACATAAATGTTAAGTAAAGGCAATTATAACATTTCTTACATCAAAATTACATTTTTCAAGGTAACTTTAAAAATTGAGAATTTATCTGAGCAAAAACATATTTCATTTGACAAATGATGGTACAAAGGTTTCATTTTTCAAAGTATTTATGTATAATAGATCATACAGATAGGTGTGAAAACTAAATTATTCATTTCCTACATTTTCAATGACATGAGAACTTCTGTACATGTATTACGTCATACTATGCTTCGTGTCCTACATTTCTCCCTGACAGTACCTACCCTTTTTTTTCTATTCAATCTGAGATTTTTAGAACCTATCATCAAGACAGGAATGTCCTATAGTTATCACTGTGTCCGACGTACTATCCATTCATCTTTAATCAAAAGTTTCTTTCTTTCTTTTTTTGTTTTTTTTAATGATATGATATTAGTCTGAAGTCTGAAAATTATGCAGGCAATTTTCATCTATTAGACTACTACTATCTGTTTGGCCAGTAATGCCCACAATATTCAACCATTTTTATACTTTCTAAAGTTGGATTAAGGCATGATAACTTAATTAATGTAACAGTAAATAATTCTGTAAACCTGGAAATGTTCGCATCGTTTTTTTTCATTTTAGCAGTCTTCAATTTAAGGTTACTGGTCAAGCCCCTAAATCACCAAATTACATCAAAATAATCAAGAGTTTTATTTTAGTGCTTCATCCCTTAACGAGAAAATGGAGGAAATAAAGCTGCAGCGAAATTTCCCGGTTTACCATGTTTACAGTATTTTCTTGGTTCGAGGTATAATGAAGTATAATGCAGTGTAAAGTGTCTCTTTATTCTCAAACAGTGGTGTATGAATATCATCTTTACTGCTTGCAATTGGTGTTACATCGTATTCATATTTCTACCAATCATTGGATGTGGGTTGGTGATTGTTTGGAAACAAATTTCACTTTTCTTTGAATAGTATCATATATCAAAAGATGGAGAGAACATTTAAAATGGTTCTGAACAAGTAAAACAAACACTAGATTACAAATTATTGGATACACACTCCACCATACAAATTATGTAGACCTCAGTAGTACCGATATCATATATCCTACTTGATGTGGTCCTGCATGACACAGATAAAGAATTGTAATTAACCTGTTCAGGTGTGTGGTCTCCAATAGGTCACAACTTCAAAAGAATTGTCAGATTGTAAATAAAATTACATTATTATAGCCAATTTGATCTACCTACATCAATATATAATTAACATTGATTTAATTTTAAAATTATAGAGTCAATGTTTGAGATAAAGGTTCATATTCTGTCTTTGGTATACATTTGTTTTAGTTTTTGCCCATGCCTAAATATAGACAATAATAAAAATGTTATTATTACTGTGAAAGTACTATTGTTCGTGGGGTTCCAATTTTCGTGGATTTCGTCGTTCGTCAAAACCACGAAATTAAGTTTCCAACGAAAAGCATTTTTCCCTAGAATTTTAATACAGAAAATTCGAAACCAGGAATTTAGGTACCCATGAAATAGTGATTTTTATGAAAACCAGGAAAATTGATGTCCACAAATAAAAGTACTTTCACAGTATGTCAGTTGAAAAAACATTTATCATTTGTTAGACATTTGAAGCCAATTCTCTTTTACCCACTGCATAAAAATTAAATGCTTAATCAGATTTCAAAATGGCTATTGTCCAATTCCTGTAGCTTTATGAATACCAAAGAATGATGTCCAAAGTCCACAGCTGATTCTAATTTTTTTTCATTAATTTTAGGTCTCAATTTTAATTTTCCAAGAAATTTGCTGGCCTGCTCATCATTCAACAGCCATTACAAGAGAATGCCATCATGTTTGATTAACTATATAAATGATTAAGTCACAATTATTTTTCCAGTTCTCTGGATAACAGGAAACACCTACAATGGCTGAAAATCATAATTACATGCAACAATTTGCAAGGGAACTACACAAGAAAAACATGTATAAGACAAAAGACAAACGTAGACAACGATAGGAACTCAGGACAGCAGGACTTGGTACAGGCACTAGCAAAAGCCAGCGGTAGGGTTAAACCGGTTTATGGGTACTCAAACCTCCCCTTTATCTGTCCCGTTTCATATTGCATTTATGCAGGGTTCAAAAGAAATGTACCTAACTTGATCATAATATTGACCTACCCACTTAGTACCACAACCAATTTACATTCATTTAACTTGAAAATTTGATTCAATTGAACAGTCATGGCATTTCAATATATTCTGAAGATCAATACACATTTTCTGAAGATCAATACACATTTGCTGTATGATCTTAGATATTGAACATGGTTCTGTTTACCCACCTACTTCCTAAAATATTCCGACAAATTCAATCATTACTATCAGTTAAAATCAATACATTCTTTTACATCGTTAACAGAAACCCTGACGATCAGCAGATACCGATCAATTTTAAAATTCTGAAATTTAAATACTTTTATTAAACTGTATGCTAATAAATCAATATACTTAAGGGTAAATTCTGACTTATCAACAATTACTTTTCATACAATATATTTCTCTATTTAGGAACATTTAGAGTATAGATTGGAGATTACATAATACAATCACAATAAATAAGAAAATGTCCTTGAGTTGTCAAAAGTGTCAAAATGCAATTATTTGATTGCTTTAAAATAGAAATATTAGCAACAAAATCAATTTTTGTCCATGCTACCATACCTACTGTCTAAAAGTTCATTCTAAAAAGTTGAGATTTTCTCTGTTGTAAATGTTATTCATGATACAAGTATCTTTTCAGTTCCATTGCGACCAAGACGAACATATTAATGTTGAAAAATACCTAATTTCAAGATTTCTTTTGTTTATGGATGTACATATAGGTAAACAAGATGGGAGCAGTCAGAAACGACAGCTAATCCCCTCGCCTGTAGCAATTAAATTTCCAAATTCAGTTAAAGGTCTCAGAAGCAGCATCACTCTCAATGACACATCCACTGACCTCATTGAAGCATAAAATGTAGGTCAGGGTGACCCAATTATCACATGTGCTTCACTCTGCAAGACGCATCCACTGACCCAACTTGATTGATGTGCCCTGTATAGTTTTTCAGATGAACCTTAAAGCAAACTATAACCTCAGTAACTGAAGCATAAAATGTAGGTCAGAGTGACTCGATTATCATCTGAAGCAGCATCACTCTCAAAGACGCATCCACTGACCAAAGATGATTGATGTGCCATATGTTGTATCTCAGATATGGACCTTCACGCAAACTTAAACCTGAGTCATTAAAGCATAAAATGTAGGTCAGAGTGACCTGATTATCATCTGAAGCAGCATCACTCTCAAAGACGCATCCACTGACCAAAGATGATTGATGTGCCATATGTTGTATCTCAGATATGGACCTTCACGCAAACTTAAACCTGAGTCATTAAAGCATAAAATGTAGGTCAGAGTGACTCGATTATCATCTGAAGCAGCATCACTCTCCAAGACGCATCCACTGACCAAAGATGATTGATGTGCCATATGTTGTATCTCAGATATGGACCTTCACGCAAACTTGAACCCGAGTCATTAAAGCATAAAATGTAGGTCAGAGTGACCAAATTATCATCTGAAGCAGCTGCACTCTTCAAGACGCATCTACTGACCAAAAAAGGATTGATGTGCCACATGTAGTTTCTCAGGTATGAACCTACAAGCAAACTTTAACCTAAGGTGGAACTAACGGATGGACACTGGGACGGATACTCGGATGAACGAGAGAGATGCTATATCCCCTCCCAAACTATGTTAAGCGAGGGGATGATTAGGTTCAGGACTTTATGTAAACATGTTGCCCTATGGGCCACTGATTTGATGAATAAAATATGTTCTATGTAAACAAACAGCAAGACAGAACCAGGAATCACTGAATTTTCTACAATTATGTTCAAGGCTATGCTCCAAGATAAGCATTGATCAATGGATTCTCACCCTGGAACATACTAGTAGATGTACTAGTAGATGAACTAGTGCTGACTGAACCTTTTCCAGACATAATTTATCTGATGGTAAAGTCTCTGGCTTAAAATTACCCATTAGAAGTTTACTTGTGAAGGAAAAAACCTTTCTCCATTTATCAAGATTATATCATCAACACAAGTCTAGGTATACCCATAGATTCACATTTCTGTATCTCATTAATAAAATGATAAAAGCTTAATATTCATATAAACCATTTAAAATGATAGAACACTTAATCTGATATATCTTGTCTTTATATAGGTATATGATGAAGATATTTAGTATACATATTTTTCTGTATATTGTCACGTCCAGCTTAATGCAGGTTTATTTCCCAATTTCTTTACCTCAGCAAAAAACATATCTGGGTATACATTTTTGATAAATGTATTCTACTCATTGTCATAGTTTTTTTTAAATTTCAGAATGAAACTCATCCTTATTATTATCCCCCCACTTTCAAAGAAAGTTCGGGGATATTGTTATACCCTCCGTCTGTCTGTCTGTCTGACACAAACTCCTCCTGCATTTTTGGATTTAGGGATAAAATCTTTCTGTAGAATTTGTAGATTTGCAATAAGCTTTCAGAATTATGATTCCGGTTCCAACTTTGGTAAATTTCCTGAAAATGTCAAAGACTCATATTTTTTTTAAATTTGAGCATACCGGGTATGATTATGTATTTTAGCAATTGTTTGATAGAAAATGAGATTTTGAATAATTAGAATTTTAAAATGCGATTCCAAGATCGGTAAATTTCCTAAGTCCCAAAGTCCACTTATTTTTTGGAATTCTACCTAGCAACCATTCTAAAATAATTTGTTTAGTTTAGGACAAACATTTTAACTAAATGGATTTCAAAAATATTTGAATCCAATTTCGGTAAATTTCCTGAAAGTCTCAAAGACTACTTATTTTTTGGAATTCTACCTAGCAACCATACTTTTATTTAGGACAAACATTTTCATCAATATTTGATTCCAATTTTGGTAAATTTCCTGAAAGTCTCAAAGACCACTTATTTTTTGAAATTCTGCCTAACAACCACACTTAAATAGCTTCTGTAATTGAGGACAAAGATTTTCATCAATTGGATTTAAAATAAAGGGCTACGCCGAGCGCAGCATGATACGACCGCAGCATGTCGTCCACTGAAATTTGAAAAAGTGTAATTTAAAGCAAGTATGGACAAACGAAAGAGCTTGACACAATAACTAGAAGGATGNATCAATTTGATTTCAAAAATATTTTTGATTCGAATCTTGGTAAATTTCCTGAAAGTCTCAAAGACCACTTATTTTTTTTAATTCTGCCTAACAACCATATATCCTTAAATTCTTTTTTGTAAAAATAACAACTATCAATACTTTGATTTAAAAAATATTGAGAAAAATTATGCCCAGGGTGTAAAACAAGTTTAACAGGGAGTGCGGGGATAGCTGTCGTTCCAACAACCTCTAGTTTTGTTTCATTTCTCATCTTTTCCAACTTCTTTACAACAGCAATGTCAATTTATTAGGTCAATACTATATTCTTGACTCTATGAAATGTGTCCTCCTGCCTCCATCCAAAACCATGCAAAAACATCTACTACATCCAGCATATCATATTTGCCAAACAATTCTGAATCTTCTTCAGAGAGATTAACATCCTTGTTTTATGTCCTAGGCTACACATTTACATGAAATCATAGTGATTCTTTTACATGTCCTTTATGATACAAATCGTCATAGCATTTATGAATGCTCTGTGTTTTTTCTATATCTACATTCAGACACAGTCACTCTGACATGTTTATTCTGTATCTACATCTAGACAAAGTTACTCTGGCCAATTCTGTATCTACATCTAGACACAGTTACTCTGACATGTTTATTCTGAGTCTAAATCTAGACAGTCATTCTGACACGTTTATTCTGTATCTACATCTAGACAAAGTTACTCTGACCAATTCTGTATCTATATCTAGACACAGTTACTCTGACATGTTTATTCTGTAACTACATCTAGACAAATTTACTCTGACATGTTTATTCTGTATCTACATCTAAACACATTTACTCTGAGATGTTTATTTTGAATCTAGACAATTACTCTGTGTTTATTCTGTATCTACATCTAGACACATTTACTCACATGTTTATTTTGTATCTACATCTAGACACAATTACTCTGTGATTATTCTGTATCTACATCTAGACACAGTTACTCTGACATGTTTATTCTGTATCTACATCTAGACACAGTTACTCTGACATGTTTTTTCTGTATCTACATCTAGACACAGTTACTCTGACATGTTTATTCTGTATCTACATCTAGACAATTACTCTGACATGTTTATTCTGTATCTACATCTAAACATCTTTATTTTGTATCTACATGTAGACATAGTTTCTTTGACACGTTTATATGGTATCTACGTCTGGACAGTTACTCGGACATGTTTATCATGTATTTATATCTAGACACAGTTTCTCTGTGTTTATTTTTTATCTACATCTAGACACAATTACTCTGACAAATTCTGTATCTACATCTAGAAACAGTTACTCTGACATGTTTATCCTTTATATATATATATATCTAGACACAGTTACTTTGACAGGTTTATTCTGTATCTACATCTTGACACAGTTACTCTGACCTATTAAATATCCAAATCAAGAAACAATTACTCTGACATGTTTATTCTTTATCTACATCTAGACACAGTACAGTTACTCTGACCTATTCAGTATCCACATCTAGACACAGTTACTTTGACAGGTTTATTCTGTATCTACATCTACATGTAGACACAGTTACTGACATGTCTATCCTTTATCCAAATCTAAACACAGTTAATCTTATATGTATATCCTTTATCTACACCTAGACACAGCTACTCTGTGTTTATTCTGTATCTACATATAGACACAGTTACTCTGACATGTTTATCCTGTGCTAGCATGTACCATACATGTAGACAAATCAGCAGTCATATTAGAGAAAAAAATTAATATAATGCAACATTAACAACTTTTTGAAAATTCATATTTTGAGCAGGGTTTTATACTAAAGGCCAGATTAAAGTCTGTTACAAGATAAACTGCCATTCAGAGAAGCAAACTGGAATAATGACAAACACTTTTTTTGCATTTTTCCAAACAGTTTTTTCAAAGGAAAAGAAAGCTTTCAATCTTGAAACTATTTGCAAAATAGGACAAGGTCCTGTAACTTGTTCACAATATATATGTTTCGACGTGTGGTAAAATGGACATTGTAGAAAGGGAGGAGGGACAAACATGTAACATGTTAACTAATATTTCTTCAGGTCATATGATTCACCAACTGCCATAAAAAAATTTTCACAACATGCAGTCTCTGACACCATTTATGTAAATTAAATTGTATTTCCTTTAAAAGTTGTAAAATACAGATATCTGAGTAATTTTTATCACAATGTCTGCAGTAATTACAGGTAAGAAACACACCTGACAGGTGATAACATGTGACCTGTATATGACTTTTTATTCAATCTGAGGAATGCCATTATATCAATGCACTATGAACATTAACTTTATATGTTTTCAATGGAAAGTTTAAGTTGTACTGTAGACTTATTGACATTTTCTGAAGTGGTCAACTTTCTTGGCCAATTTCACTAACAATGGTGTCAAATTCAAAATCAAAGCAGATAAAATGAGTTTGTGACTGAACTTGAAAGATAATGCTTTTGACATTTGCTAACAATTCTGTATGCTTAAATATTGCAACACTTTAAATTTTTGTATCTTATAGCCCTAAAATAATGAACAAAACATACTTTATAAGGAACAGGCTTTATCTGCAGACAGCAGTTATAGGTTACAATACACCATTAGTTTTCCCATAGGCGACAATAGTAACGAATCCTACTCCGCGGAATTTGTCAAAAGAGTTTTGGCTCCAAATCCTTTTTATTATGAAAGTACGTCATCCGACAAAACTTTATGACAGAAAAAAACAGGGGCATGCCGCAGCTCTTCTTACAGTAAATTTCGGTTTTTAGTGACAACCGTCAATCTCGCAAAAAAATCCAACAAAAAATTGCGACTGAAATAAAAATTCCCTTATAAGGCAGGACAAGAATAAAAATATTATGTTAGTTCCAAAACATTACCAAGTCAATGTAGTTTCAGACAAAAAATAAAATTCAAGTATATTTACAACCAATCACAGGCAGCCATGATTTTAAATCTGTATTGCATGTTATCCAAATAAAATGGATGCGCCCATACCGTCTAATGGTGTATTATAACCTATACGGTATCGATAACAATTTCAGAAAGTGGCAATTTATATGCTGTTAGTTACATATACCATTAAGGACTTTATGTTTAAAAAATCAAAGCGTTGTCATTTCTCCTTTATCGTACAGCTCCATTTTCCAGAGGCCACCCCCCGTCTGAAAAGCTGAAAAAATATTTCAAATTTTTAGAGACATTACGGTACTTTTCTTTTATATGGCGATAGAAATTCAATTTCGTGTAGCCATTGACTTCAGGGGGTAATTACCTTTCTATGATGGTGACAATGTTGACCAGTTCTTGTTATGCCTTGCCATATTTGGAAGTCCAAATATGCTTTGCGGCACTTTTCGTAGAAAACACAATTTTGAAATAGACTATAGCAACAAAATATGAGAAAATATTGGTTTTCTAGGCACCAGAACGTACTATAATGCTATATACCAAGAATTCGTCATGTGCAGATTTTATCTAGAGGTTCGCCTTATATGGCTACACCAGTGTTTTCTAGATGTCCCTTTTTCGTCAATTTTGTCCAAATTTGCATAATTGGAAATTGGTCATTATTGGACTAGAAAATTTATGCAGTGTTTTAAAATTGCGTGTTTCCCAAAGGTTTGTCTTTCTCAAATGGAAATTAGTCCACTTTCCGTAAACTTTAGTGTTTTGGACACGTCTATGGGCGATGTAAACACCATACCCTTCTTGTCAATATATCGATGCTTGACACCATGAAATAGACTATAGCTATGACGTCATTCAATTTTTACGTGTTTTAACACCTGAATTTCTTATTCTGTGAATAACTTACTGTTTTCAAAGCAACAAAATAAAGTTTATCCTAAAAATCAGAAAAATGACACTTTTGCTACAGGTTACAATACACCATTAGTTTTCCCATAGGCGACAATAGTAACGAATCCTACTCCGCGGAATTTGTCAAAAGAGTTTTGGCTCCAAATCCTTTTTATTATGAAAGTACGTCATCCGACAAAACTTTATGACAGAAAAAAACAGGGGCATGCCGCAGCTCTTCTTACAGTAAATTTCGGTTTTTAGTGACAACCGTCAATCTCGCAAAAAAATCCAACAAAAAATTGCGACTGAAATAAAAATTCCCTTATAAGGCAGGACAAGAATAAAAATATTATGTTAGTTCCAAAACATTACCAAGTCAATGTAGTTTCAGACAAAAAATAAAATTCAAGTATATTTACAACCAATCACAGGCAGCCATGATTTTAAATCTGTATTGCATGTTATCCAAATAAAATGGATGCGCCCATACCGTCTAATGGTGTATTATAACCTATAGGCCAGTGGAGGCTGCACTATGCTACAATTGACATCTACAAAGATATTATAATAAAAGATTGATATAAAAAAGTTATGTAGGAAGGAATACAGCAATAATCATGTATTGAGGGGTAGAAGATTTTTTTTTACAGGAAGCCTGGATCATCAGTCATTCAGCGGGAGTTCAGGATTAACTCAGTATGAGATCTGGGATTTACGAGGTCATTTTTTTCGGGATTTGGGAATTGAAACATTTTTTTCTTGGGAAAGTTATTTTCTAAGATTCAAGGAGCACACCTCCTCCTACCCACCCTCCGAATTGGTATGAAAGAATACAACCAGATATTCAGTTTTAGTTGTAGAATGTACAGGACATTAAATGTGTGAATATTTTGTAAATATAATAAGACAAATTTATCAGTACCAAGACATTTTCTAAAGTTTAAGGTTGTTTCAGGAATTTAGTTGCAGTGTAGTAATAGTCAAATTTTAGGTTTAGGAATTAACTTGTAATGTAGTCCTACTTGAATTTTAGGTTTAGAAATTTACTTGCAGTGTAGTCATGGTAGTCTTGTTAAATTTTTGGTTTCAGGAATTTAATTGTAGTGTAGTTCTAGCTAAATTTAAGGTTTAGGAATTTGCTTGTAGTGTAGTCCTAGTTAAATTTTAGGTTTAGGAATTTACTTGCAGTGTAATCCTAGCATGTGCCTAGTTAAATTTTATGTTTACAAATTTACTTGCAGTATGTAGTCCTAGTTAAATTTTAGGTTTAGGAATTTGCTTGTAGTGTAGTCCTAGTTAAATTTTAGGTTTAGGAATTTACTTGCAGTGTAGTCCTATTTAAATTTTTGGTTTAGGAATTTACTTTCAGTGTAGTCCTAGTTAAATTCTAGGTTTAGGAATTTACATGCAGTGCAGTCCTAGTTAAATTTTTGGTTTAGGAATTTACTTGCAGTATAGTCCTAGTTTAATTTTTGGTTTAGGAATTTACTTGCAGTGTAGTCCTAGTTAAATTTTTGGTTTAGGAATTTACTTGCAGTGAAGTCCTGTGTTAAATTTCTGGTTTAGTAATGTACTTAGTCGTAGTTAAATTCTAGGTTTAGGAATTTACTTTCAGTGTAGTCCCATTTAATTCTAGGTTTAGGAATTTACTTGCAGTGTAGTCCTAGTTAAATTTTTGGTTTAGGAATTTACTTGCAGTGTAGTCCTTAGATTTTTGGTTTAGGAATTTACTTGTAGTGTAGTCCTAGTTAAATTTTTGGTTTAGGAATTTACTTGTAGTGTAGTCCTAGTTAAATTTTTGGTTCAGGAATTTACTTTCAGTGTAGTCCTATTAAATTCTAGGTTTAGGAATTTACTTGCAGTGTAGTCCTAGTTAAATTTTTGGTTTAGGAATTTACTTTCAGTGTAGTCCTATTAAATTCTAGGTTTAGGAATTTACTTGCAGTGCAGTCCTAGTTAAATTTTTGGTTTAGGAATTTACTTGCAGTGTAGTCCTTACATTTTTGGTTTAGGAATTTACTTGTAGTGTAGTCCTAGTTAAATTTTTGGTTTAGGAATTTACATTCGGTGTAGTCCTAGTTAAATTTTAGGTTTAGGAATTTACATTCAGTGTAGTCCTAGTTAAATTTTAGGTTTAGGAATTTACATTCAGTGTAGTCCTAGTTAAATTTTTGGTTTAGGAATTTACATTCAGTGTAGTTCTAGTTAAATTTTAGGTTACTTCCAACACATTGATTCTTACTGTGATGGGATTCACACTACTTGTGAATGTGCTTAATTTTTTTTTGTATGTCATTTTGTCTCCATTCATGTTATTGCTATACTGCAATGCTTTTGGAATACTGATTAAAAGACTTTTTTATCTGTCTTTTCTTGCTTCAGTGTCCGCTTGCTGATGTATTGAATGTATACATTCTTAAAAATGAACAGCATGCAACTGCATGAACAATTCTCTTTGGCATGAAATCATCAAATTATCACATTAAGTTTAAATTGAATATTTTCTGTATTGTAAAGATTCCCAAAACCAGTGATCTATCTTAACTACATGACATTTTAATGAAATTCATCACATAACAAGCTCAATTTTTCCTTTCAATCAAATATGGGAAACTATCGGTCTGTAAATATTTGTAATTTTGTTATGTAACCTAAAATAGAAGTACGAACAATTGGAGGAAATCAAGCAAGCAGAAAATTGATCTCAATATTTACACTTCATCTAAAAACTTTTTTCCCACAGTTCTATTTTGTTTACTATTTTGTGTACTTTATATAAAAGTCATCATTCAGAGCTTGTGTTTCACTCCATTTGACAAAACAAAGTCATCCATACCCAAGTATTACCTATCTACTTAACAAGATTTGGGCCAAGATTAAAGGTTCCCTAACCTCCTGGCGTTCTTTGTAAATATACAATGTTTACATCCGAATTACATTCCCATCTTAGAAGTTAAGAATTTATTAACTGACATTTTTGTCTCATGTACATACACCCCATATTCTTTCACTTTATTCTCACAATTAAATGATTATTTCGTTTGAAAATTTTGGACTGGTTTGAAAATTTGAAAACCAATACAAGTTCAATGGATGACATAAATGTAAACATATCATTGTTTACTGTGATAAATAACTTGTGTGCAATTTACTGAAGTTGCCAAAAAAGTAAAATATGCTCTATAAGCAATGCATGTCTTGCCAAAAAACATATTTTATGCAAAAAACTTCGCATAAATAGATATCTGTCCTACTGACATAAGACTTCAAAAGTTAACGGTAGATTCTCCCGACAGACAAAGATAACCAGGAAGATGTAACTGTTAATATTGTCCCCCATTGTTAGTTGACCAACTGTGTATCATACCGTGATCAGAACTAGTGGGGTATGTAGGTGGTAGATCTATTGTAACTAAAGTCATAAGACTACAATAGATTTCTTAAATGTTTATACAATGACAAATCTATTTAATCGTATCCAACAGGCCTGAACATATGCTAAATTCACAAAATATAATTTACCGTAATATATATGGGGGAAAAAAAACATTGAAAATTCAGGCAATTTGTATTTGAGTGATCATTTCCTATCCTCTCTCTATTCATTCAACAGTATAAACATAACATACAGTCATGACTATTTCAAATGGGTATTTCCAGAACTGCACCCAATAAAACAGGGTTGTAATTTAAATGGTTATATTCTAAATACTTCAAGTAAACAAAAATCGTTGTTCTATTTTGTCCATCTATATTTCCTTATCATGCAAAAACCCATAGTCAACATCAACTATATATGTTCATATCAAACTTCTTCATGTAAACTTAGTAGTTTACTCACGTTTTGTATACATAACAAATTTTACCAAAAACTGACAAAAGTGTCACTAAAATAGAATATACGATTACATATTTCACTATAATTACATGTTCTGAGATAATAGTTAAGTAAAAGGTTAATTAGGTTTGAATAAACTAAGTCATATACATATAACTTTTTACAACTACTATATATATATATAGCTAGTATTTGAAAATGTCAACTGAAAACTTGATGATCTGCTTGTCCTATGACTATTTAAATATACATAAATATTTCTGCATAAAAATATAAATAGATACCACCAAAACATAAAGCACACTGCAAAGCTATGGGTATATTTCAGCATAAACATCCAAACACCAGGTGCGTCAGGTTAAATCACTTAGGTCTTAATGTCACAACAAAACACTGAACCTGAGCTGAGCCTGTCTAGGTGGTACATGTCAAAAGTGTACTTGCAAAGCCTGACATAACACATGTAACACACTTGGAAGTTAATGATTAAGCTCCTATGCTTCCTGACATGTCATGATAATACCAGGTACTCTAAAATTTCATGACATGTCAGGATACTAGCTAAAAATTTTATGACAAAATTTCATGACATTTCATGATAATACTCTAAAACTGCATGACATGTCATGATAATACTCCAAAACTTCATTACATGTCATGAAAATACTCTAAAACTTATTGACATGTCATGATAATACTCTAAAACTTCATGGCACGTCATGATAATACTCTAAAACTTGATGACATGTCATGATAATACTCTAAAACTTCATTACATGTCATGAAAATACTCTTAAACTTATTGACATGTCATGATAATACTCTAAAACTTAATGACATGTCATGATAATACTCTAAAACTTCATGACATGTCATAATAATGTTTAAGGCCATAAAAAAATAAATTATTGGTTCACAGGCCCTCCCCCATCTAGTTTGAGGCTTGAAAAAAGCCCCTCATTGACCCTATTTTTGCCATTTCAATAAAATAAAAACAAAAAATCACCTCCCTCACTACATTTTTGGTGGTGTTTACAATGTAAAAAGCTGCCTCATCTATATTTTGGCAAATAAAAAGATAAAAAAAATTACCTCCCTCCCTCATCATTTTAAAAGAAAAATTGCCCGAGAACCAATTAATTAATTTTGTATGGCCTAATGTAATTATAACATCATAAAAACTGTATATGCTTCATGACATGTCACAGGAAAGCCTAAATGCCTGATATGCCATTATAATTTACATACCACAGTAATCTCTTGAAATGTACATCCTTCTTTAGCATCTTTCTCGATTCCTTCATCATCAGCAGTAAATGTTTCATCATCTTCATCGGGATTTATCATCAACTCCAGGAGATGTTCCAAGTCTCTCCCCAGATGTCGCTCCTCATTGTCTCCAAGTCCATAATCCAATGCTTGATATATCACTAGACCAAGGGCTTGTATTGCCTAAAATGATACAAATTTCAATACAAATTATTAGAGACGCTGCTCATGAAGATAATGCCCGATCTACATCTTTATTCTACTAATGTGTTCTATGTGCAGGGCAATTCTACCATGTGCAGAAACCAGGATATAAAAACTCATGTGTAATCTTGAATGCACATAAAAAGGTCAAGTTGAAAATGTAGGTCTCAGTGACCTGATATTCTCGGAAGCTGTCAGTTGATGATGTACATGTACCTGTATGCCAAGTTTAATGATTCTTGCTAACCCGCATTAAGAAACTTAATTGAACCTAAAAATCCAGTAAACTTTATTGAGTCAAATGAAAAAGAATTTTTCCCCATTGTGATTGATATTTATTTTTTCAGTATAAATTTTGTTTTACAAGTTACTTATTTTCTCTGCATGCATACACACTTGCTAACGATACATGTCACCTGCATTATATTGTAAACTACATTTTTCAAAGAATTTTACAATCATAATATTATTGGTTTGCCCCTTAAAACACACAACATTCAGGTCTGTAGCAGCTAGGGGTTGTTCTAGTCCCCTGGTGGAACGTTGTGTAATAGTCTGACCATCCGGGACCCATAAGCTCATGACCTTAGTGCAGTCTCTCTTTCCAATGTTTGCCTATTAAGCAGAAGACAAGTGTGTAGACGCTGGGAAGACCAGGCAATGAGTTTAGAGTAAGTATACAATAGTGCTTAATATTACAGGTCTAAGATTACATGGCTGTGATAAAGTTTTCTTGCTAAAAGTGCAAACCATATAAGGACTATTTTGATAAAAATTGGTTCCATTTAGTGAGGGGAGACTACTGGTTTCAGGGAATAAATTGGTTCCATTTAGTGAGGGGAGACTACTGGTTTCAGGGAATAATCAAAGAAATACATTTCTGATAGGGCTACTTGTTTCAGTGAATAATTTTGAATACATTTCTGATACAGTTCTAAGATCTTGGATGTGGTATGAACATGATAATCACAATTTTTATAGGAAACAAGGAATAAATAAGTTAAACAGTATATGAAAATAGGTGAAAGGTCCGATGAGAAATTATTTTCTCTGCTGGAGATCATCTCTGATGAAGTTCTAGTATGAACATAGTCATAATAATTTTCAAAAGGGGATCTATCTTGGACTTTCAGCACAAAGTTTGGTTAAATATGCTTAGTGGTTTCAGACATGTCAGAGGAGATGTTGAGTGATGCTTAGTGGTTTCTGACATGTCAGCGGAGATGTTGAGTGATGCTTAGTGGTTTCAGACATGTCAGAGGAGATGTTGAGTGATGCTTAGTGGTTTCAGACATGTCAGAGGAAACGTTGAGTGACATTTTTGAGAATATCTCTGGCTCTAACTTTTGAGGCCACTGAATGATCAGTGTATCTGCCAAAATTTCATTGATGCCTACAAAGTAACTAGAGGTACTGCTGAAAGCAGGAGGGCCCCGCAATAGGCAGTCACTTCCTTTGTACCAAATTATCAACATTTGGAAAATATTTTAAAAAAAAGTTAAAAAGTATCGGCAAACAGGAAGTAGTGGCACGGCAAACCTGAAAATACCTTACACAATACAACTAATCATCATGAAGCTTTACACCTAATATCAAATCATTCCCAGTTGTAGAGGCCAAGAAAACTTTGACGAAAATTTTCATCCATAGAGTGGTATAATAAAAAGCTAGAATATCGGCAAACAGGAAGTAGTGGCACAGCAAACCTAAAAATTGCTTACACAGTACAACTCATCATCATAAAGCTTCAGACCAAATATGAAATCATTCCCACATGTAGAAACCCAGAAAACTTTGACGAAAAATTTTCTTCCATAGAGTGGTATAATAAAAAGTTAAAGTTTCGGCAAACAGGAAGTAGTGGCACGGCAAACCTGAAAATTACTTACACGGTTCAACTCATCATCATAAAGCTTCAGACCACATATGAAATCACTCCCACATGTAGAAGCCCAGAAAACTTTGACGAAAAATTTTCATCCATAGAGTGGTATAATAAAAAGTTAAAACTATCGGCAAACAGGAAGTAGTGGAACGGCAGTCCTGAAAATTGCTTACACGGTACAGCTCATCACCATAAAGCTTCAGACCAAATATGAAATCATTCCCACATGTACATGTAGAAGCCCAGAAAACTTTGACGAAAAATTTTCATCCATAGAGTGGTATAATAAAAAGTTAAAAGTATTGGCAAACAGGAAGTAGTGCACAGCAAACCTAAAAATTGCTTACACCGTACAACTCATCATTATAAAGCTTCAGACCAAATATGAAATCATTCCCACGTGTAGAAACCCAGAAAACTTTGATGAAAAATTTTCATCCATAGAATGGTATAATAAAAAGTTAAAGTTTCGGCAAACAGGAAGTGGTGGCACGGCAAACCTAAAAATTGTTCACACGGAACAACTCATCATCATAAAGCTTCAGACTAAATATGAAATCATTCCCACATGTAGAAGCTCAGAAAACTTTGATGAAAAATTTTCATCCATACACTGGTATAATAAAACGTTAAAGTATCGGCAAACAGGAAGTAGTGGCACTGCAAACCTGAAAATTGCTTACAAGGTAAAACTTGTCACC
>MJUU01028665.1:220955-231184 GCA_002080025.1 Modiolus philippinarum
TTTTTTATAATCCATAATTTCAATTATTTAACATAAGGATATTAAAACTTCATGCTTATATTGGTTTGAAATAAAAAAAAGCATGCTTTTGGATGAGAACAACATTCGGATGGCAATACTGTTAAAAGGGCTATCACACAACCTTAACAAGTGAAAGAAGCAGTGAAGAAATGAAAGTTACCCACGGTAATCCCCTAACCCATTTGTTGTTGTTTTTTCAAGTACCATGAGCTTTCTGCAAATTGTACTATTCCAGACACATGTATAGATTGTTACAAAAACTTCCATCTGATCTGAGCCACTCGTGCATGATATGTAGGTGATCTAATTTTAATTAATCAGGAGCTCTAACACTATCTAAAAGGTAGCTGTGGACTTGTTTTACCTACAAGTTGTACGTAGTATCTGAAAACCTTCACTAAAATTGATGTGTGAAAGTAGGTCAAGTTGACTCAATTTTTATATGAACCTTTGAGACTATAAAGTTTAAGACAAAATTATCGACACAATATCTATCATCTAATACATGTAGTTGTAGTGTGTGACCACCCCTATTAAGCTGGGTAATGTTTAGGTAAAGGTAATGTTCAAATATCAAAAACCGTACCTAAACATTATCTTGAACCGGGACAAAACGTTATCCAATGTTATTGAAAATAAGACATTTGTTTAAATTTTTCTCAACCGGGCTAAACATTATCCAACAGGACTAAACAAATTATACGCGAACCCTTCTTACCTAAACTGTTTATCGAGAAGTCAGCTTAATAGGGGTGGTGACATCTGGACTCTAACAAAAGGTTTAAACCATCACTCATGAAAGAAATTCGAAATATACTATCAGGGATGAACCTACCTAGGGGCCCAGTAGCCCATGGCCCCTAAGATTCTGCCTGGGCTACTGAAAATTTTTAACCAGCAGCACAGCTGGCTACCAAAATTTCTGACATTTATTGTTAGACACATAATTCTCGGCTAGTAAAATATATAGCTGGGCTACTAACTTCCATCTACCAGGGGCCCAGCTGGCCATATCGACTCAGGCATGAAGGTACATTTGTACATCCCTGTACTATTGTACATGTAGTAGGCGACATGTTGGCCTAATTTTCAGCATATAAGATTCAGGATATTTAAGACACATCTACAGACAAAGTAAAATGCCTCTATCAGTAGTTGTTTATTAAGCCTTAAAAAGCTAAAATCTTGAGTTACTCAAGCATCAAATCCACCTACTTTATGTATCAATCTCAAGTTCCATATAACATATACAAATGTATCCAAGGACAAAAAGTTGTCTGTGATTACATTTGTACATTGTCACATTGTGTCTTCACAAAATTCTGATTGGTTGTTGTTTAATTTCAATTCACAAAATCAAAACCAATCTCTAAAAGGTGGAGCCAATTTACATACATGAGTATGCCAAGTAACACCATACTTAAATTTGATAATGATCTGTCTAAAAGAACCAAAGTTGTGCTGTCCACACCAACACATATTCCTATGCCATACCATAATTTGATCACAAAATCCAGATTTGAAAGAAAACTGTTTGGTTGAAATGATATGACGCTAGAAACATAGAAAGCAGCCACAGCCTGCTAAGCTCACCTCGTTGCCCAGCATTGTCAAATGTTGCACATGTCAGTAAACAGGAATAGACTATAATCATTCTTTTTAACAAATTCGGTCATGCATAAAATGTAGTTTACAGACTGCATCTGAAGCATTCATTGTTGTTGTCATCCCAAAATGCATCATACATACCAACATGGTTGATGTTGGTCATGTCAGTAATTATAAGCTGGAATGGACTTTAACCATTCTACGTAACCAAGTCCCTCATCTGTAAAATGTAGGTCAAAGACAGCATTGGAAGCATGCATTGTTGTTGTCATCCCAAAATGCATCATACATACCAATATGGTTGATGTGGGACATGTCAGTAAGCGGGATTTGGACCTTATCCATTCTACCTAACCAAGTCGCACATGCGTAAAATGTAGGTCAGAGACAGCATCCGAAGCATGCATTGTTGTTGTCATCCCTAATCATACATGTCATACATACCAATATGGTTGATGTGGGCCATGTCAATAAGCGGGAATGGACTTTAACCATTCTACCTAACCAAGTCGCTCATGCCTAAAATGTAGGTCAGAGACAACATCCGAAGCATGCATTGCTGTTGTCATCCCAAAATGCTTCATACATACCAATATGGTTGATGTGGGTCATGTCAGTAAGTGGGAATGGACTTTAACCATTCTACCTAACCAAGTCGCTCATGTGTAAAATGTAGGTCAAAGACAGCATCCGAAGCATGCATTGTTGTTGTCATCCCTAAATGCATCATAAATAACAATATGGTTGATGTGGGCCATGTCAGTAAGCGGGAATGGANTAAAATGTAGGTCAGAGACAGCATCTGAAGCATGCATTCCAGTCGTCATCCAAAAGTGCATCAGACATACTAATATGATTGATGTAAGGCATGTCAATAAGCAGGAATGGACCTTAACCATTCTTTCTAACCAGACGCCGACGCAGTCGCAGACGCTAGGGGTATCACATAAGCCACCCTCACTTCGTGAGATGAGCTAAAAAAGGATTCTGTTATTAAATGTAGGAATTTTGTTATAAAGAAGGACTGTATGACCAAAAAGTTGCTAATTTTGAAGAAAATCATTAAAATGATAACAAAATCTATACATTTTTAATTTTTGGCAAGGGTTGAGCAATATGATTGAGAGCTTGAGGACAGTCAAGGTACATGTAAGCATACCATATTAGTGGTCAAGTTTGCTGCTGCTTTTTAAGTCAACAACCCTTGTACTTTATCTCATGATTAATCATGTTAATGTTTCTGTTCATCCCTACAAATGTAT
This sequence comes from Modiolus philippinarum, assembly GCA_002080025.1. NCBI lineage: Eukaryota > Metazoa > Mollusca > Bivalvia > Mytilida > Modiolidae > Modiolus > Modiolus philippinarum. The sequence continues at coordinate 223,847 of MJUU01028665.1, forward strand.
ATACATGTACATTGAATACATGTAGATTAATCTGACTATCACTTAAAATTTAATTAAATTTACAATGTCAACGGCTGTAAATGTCAAACTTTTTATACAAACTAAACAATTTTTTTTACAGAAAATAATCTGAATTAAAATTCTGAATGTAAATTTCAGTAAACCTAGCGTGGTGAAACTCTGTATGAAATAGATTGGATGTATTACCTAACTAATTACATATAAGTAGATTAAACTTCCATTCCTTTACATAAAGCTGTCAAACTTATCTAATTACTATCAAGTATAGAGAGGTGACATATTCTATGGTGTGTATGTTGTCCTCCACATGTTGTTTACATATCTTTGTCACCACCGATAGGTTACCTTTAATGCAGGAGACCAAACTCTTCATAACCAACATTTTTTCTATTCATACAATATAATTCTATACTTCTATATACTTTTAAAACGATTAGGTTTTTTTACAAATAAAATACTATATACTTTTAAAAGGATTCTATTTTTTTCATACATAACATACTATGGTTGTACATACAGTCTAAAAACATGACAGATTTTATTACTGTAACACAATTTGTGTCATGAAAAAGTTTTAAAAATAAATTTTATACTACATGTACATGTATTTTAATAATTTTCAATATCAAAGTATATGCACACTCAAAAATAGAGTTCAGATAGCCTAGGATCCTGGCCCGCTTGCTGTCGCCGCACTAGGTACTTGCGCAGTAGCTAGCTTGGGCCAGGATCCCAGGCTAGAGTTCAGAGTACTGTCACCATAAAGTAATGCAAAATTTAATAGGCTGGAAGCAAAAAACCTGTACACCCTCAATACAGTCAAACTTCAATTGCTCAAACACCAAAGGGACTGATGAAAACAGTTTGACAAATAGTACCAAAAGTTACATTAATACCAAAATATATGATGCCACAAGTAAAAACTTTTAACTTCATATAAAACATCATGTATGTTTCAAAAATGCAATTGAATTCTATGTGTCTCAAACTCAAATCTTGTGAATATAGTCTGCAAAATGAATTTTTTTAATAGCATGGCATTCAAGAACACTGTTAGCAAGTACATTGTATAAAGGTCTGAACATTAGGAATATTATACCCTCAGTCAGAAATTAATGTTCTTAAGTACAAAGCGGGCTTCCAACTTTTCCTACAACATATTGTTCATGTTCATAAAATAAACCTGAAACTGAAAGCAAATTCTTCTCCTTTTTAAATTGAAAAATTTCAGTGCCAAAAACATGTCGAGACTGCATGTCCTTATAAGGTTGGTCTCCTACATGTACATGTATCTACTTACACCTGTAAAAACAGCAGTATGTAGTGACAAAATAACAGAACAATACACAAAGCCCTACTTAATACCCATACAGTAAAATTTTTGTAAGTGACAGTCCAGCAATCATGGACAATACACAGTTAAACTTTAAACCCTTGGGGTAAAATACCTGGTCAGTGGAGCCAGTAATTATTTTATGTAGCAATTAAAAGTCAAACGACCACTGTTTGTCAACATGTCACACAAAAAGTTGTATTGCTTCTGAGATTTAGCCTGGTCTAGGTCATGACCTTACATCATGTATGGAAAGGCAATGGTCACCTCATTATACTAGTAAATAGCACTATTTTTTCATTTAAAACAGCTTGAGATTGCAAGTAAATATAAACATGTATGCTGATATCAAAAAGTAATTTATTGCAGCCTTGTAAAAATCTATTGCAAGCCTACATGTATCCACATCACTGCTATATATCAGCACACAAATGTAGTCACATGGTAGTTGTGGCCTAAAGATGGAGAAACCAAAAACAACATTCATACAGTTGTAGAACACAGTGGTCCATAAGACAAACTAATATCTGACCTCTGCTAGACAGAAATAAAACTTCATTTAAATTTGAATAGACAGACAGTTTCAAGCAATGTACAAGAGTACCATGAGGAGTACTAGCTCTTTCTAAAAGACCCAATGACATTGTGACTGGTGCTGTATACAGAGCAGGAAAAGCTTATAATTACCTTTCCAGAGCACCTGTTGTCACTGTTTTTTTTTTAAGTCTACACCGTTAGCACTTTAGTTTTGAGAAATGTATTTGTGGTCTTGTTTTATAGTTAACTCGTACCATTGTTAACTCGTACCATGTTAAGTCGTACCAAAATTTGCTAACTTGTACCAATGCAAACTCGTACCATTGTTAACTTGTACCAAATCAAAGTCGTACCATTTTAACACGTGTCATTGTTAACTTTTACCAACTTACTTCAATGTGGTTATAGACAATAGACAATATTTTATTTGCACAAAAACATTTACAATAAATGGTTATATTTCCATTCAAAATTATGGGCAAATAACAAATTTTGATAAGGGTTACAGCAACTGGCTAATCTTAGTAAAATCTCGGGAATAAAAGTAGTGTGGAAAAACCGGTTCTGCCGCACTCACTATTTTCAAGGGTAAATCCTGCATAGTACCCACAGCCCAACGGACAGATGTCCAACTTCAATCACAGGGTCTTCTCTGCCAAAAATCCTATAGCAGCCGTCCATATGAAGAAGACCAAGTTCAAGTTCGATAAGCCAGTTTATCTCGGAGCATGCTTTTTGGATTCGAAGCTCATAATGTACGAGTTCTACTGCAGATTCACGAGGAAACAATATCCAGCTGCTCTTCAATGATGCCGACAGAAATCGTAAAGGCAAATCAGACATACATATAGGTGACCGTGTGACAAATAGGCTATTTCCCACTATAAATATTTTGGTACGAGTTTGAAATGGTACGAGTTACCGATGGTATGAGTTGCATATGGTACGAGTTTGCATTGGTACGAGTTAACATTGGTACAAGTTTGCATTGGTACGAGTTAACTTGTTTCCGTGGTCTTCATGTGTTTTGTGGCTGTGTTCTGTCTCCTGGTTTTCTTGCATTGTCTTTGGACTTTGATTTAAGTAATCTTGTACTTTGTTCCTTCTGTATTTAATGGAATTCACCTTCCATCTTCCCCTGATTGGTGTCGCTACTGCACTATCAGGTAGTTCACGGGGGAAAACTGGTAATTCACGCATGTTCTAAAATTGTTCCATGTGCATGAATTTTCCCAGTATCACAACGTCACAGAACAAAACCTGATAGTGCAGTGGTGACATCTGATGAGGTGCATTCCATTGCTGTTGTTTCACAAGATTGCAACTGCATTGCGCAATATTACATTACATAACAGTGATTACATGTAAGTACAATGTAAAAGTGTACATTTGTATCCACATTTTTGTACATTGTTATGGTTGCAAGAGTGCCAAGACTTGGAGACCTATCACGGCATGCTCCAATTATCACATAATTTTCACAGTTATTTATGAAACCATTTATACCCTCCCTCTATGCATACACAATAAGTAAATCAAAGATACTAATATAGACAATAACATGATTAGTAAGGAAATATATGTGTGATCACAGCATGGTCATTTACACTCTATAGGACATGGTCAATTGTCAATAACTGTCAATCAGTGGATGATGTATCATTTCAAAACATACTATCATTGTACATTTATATATGGGAAAGTTTCAGTTTACATTGTGCACAAATGTACATGTATTTATGACAATTTAACACAATGTTTAAACTAATTTGTATGATGTATAGGCAATGTCGCAGTGTACATGTAAACCTGAAAAATACAATGTAGAAAAAAGATTGCATTTACAAAAATACAAATGTATGTGTAATTAATTCATATTCTTCAAAAAACCAGGTTATGTTTGATTACAAAATTTAAACAGTACAAAGACAGCTGTAATCTTCTAATAAGGTTTATCCTCAAAATAACATGGTAGATTTTGTGTCTTATATATGTCAAAAACCTCCATACAAATAAAACCATCAAAGTACAATGGAGAACATGAAAACAATGGCCCATGGATTACTATTATGTTCTTATATTAATCTTAACAAGACTGTACAAATTACTATTAGAACAATGTGTCAAATGTTTGTACAAGTGGAAAATAAACAAAAATATTTACAATGAGAACTTTTAGATAACATGGATAATGTAATTATACCCCTTAGTTGGTTCACACATACTTATTTTTACTTCTATGATTTGAAAAGTGCCCCATAAACTCATATCTGTTAAATTAACTTGCACAATATTTTTTAAAAGTAAAGAAATTTCAAAGATTTTCAAAAATTAAAAGCAGCACTTCCATTTGAGAACATAATTGTTATGTACCACATGTAGATTTTGTACCATGTGCATGTACATTGTAAGACAATGTAAGATGGGAAAACTGAAATAAATTTATAATTTTGTCAATTGTACTCAACAAAAACATTGTTGATGATTGCACACTCACCTATAAAGTTGTAGGTGTAGGTGTTTTAAAATTTAATTAATTTTTTTGCCACCTCATCGCATAATTTTCTTCAAATTAAAATATACATTTGTACATTTAACTGCTATTATGATCTTATGTATATTTAAAATCTTTGATCAGTGATAAATAACAACATAATTTTATTTATTTTTACATAAAATTCATATAAAATGAACAAAAAATAAATAGCATATTGGAAAACTGACAACTTTATTTTAAGACATTTCACATAAAAATACAGTAAATATGAAATTTATTACCATTTTTTTATAATAGTTTTCCTTTGAATTTCAAAATTTCTTCACATTAACATATAAAAATTTACAATCATAGTACATGTATGCATATCTAGTACATTGTATGCTTATAAAATTGGTTGACAATATGAAATTTACAGATCTCTAGCTTGTTTCTATAGCTATGACACATATTTTTTGTATGATAAGAACAATGCTATTTGACACTAAATTAAACATACTCAGCTTCTGTTGAAAAATGGTACCTTTCTTTAGTTCTTACATGTATATATGACCTGTGGAATACCTATAGCCTAATTAAGTAGAAAAGGGAAATTACTTTGGCATGGCCTTATTAAGTAGAAAAGTATTATTGTACTGTCAAGTTCAGTGAAAAGGATTGATTTATTTCGTACAGTTCAGTGAAACAATTGTTATAATCCAAATTTCAAAGTACTTTTATAACATATTAGGTATCAAAGAGAAATAGAATACATGTACATGTATATAAATAAAACAAATTTACAGTTCAAGTTACAACTGTATATGCCTTTATAAGCAACATTAATTAGGATTTTTATTTATACATATACTATTAGATAAAGGGGAGGTTTGGGTACACATAAACCAGTAAAACACTACCGCTGGCTTTTGCTAGTGCCGGTACCAAGTCCGGCTGTCCCGAGTTCCTATAGTATTTGTCCTTTGTCTTGTTTGTGTTCCCTGGCAAATTGTGGCATGTGACTGTAATTTTCAGCCATTGTAGATGTTTCCTTTTATCCCCTTTGTTAAGTGTATAATGAAAGCAGACCACTTTCATGACTATTGATTCTTTGTACAAGTATCTAACTTCAAACTTGTACAATATACACATGGTGCAAGTACTACAATTTGTACATATGATCAGTCTGCTCCGTTAGGCACTAGTCCAATGCCCGAGACTAGTAAATTTGAATTCGGACTAGTTAATTTTTTCAATCACTAGTCCGATCGGACTAGCAAAAATTTTTTGTTGCAGAAATTTCATATTGCATTTTGTAAACAACATGTTAAATCTTCACTATATTTCGTCGCCGTATTTTTTTCTTTTTTCTGGACTAGTAAGCAACCAACCATTTAACCTGAAGGGGGGTTATGGGTTTTTTATGGACAAATTTTTTTTTCACGCAAAGCGCAAAAATTTTTTTTTTCACGTGTATCAACAAAATATTTTTTTCAAAATGAACATTATTTTTTGTTGCAAAAAGCCTCCTTCAGACAATTTTTTTTCATTATTTTGGCAGCCAAAATATTTTTTTCACATAAAATCGGCTCCAAAATATTTTTTTTGAAAAAAAACATAGCCCCCTTTCAAGTTAAATGGTCGGTCCCTAAAATGGGATTAGCACTAGTAAATCTGTTATCTCAACCATGTCAACTAGGCCGAAGGACTAGTAAGGAAAAAAGTTTTTGGCGCAGACTGCATATGACTTGTGCAAATGTATATCATGTACATGTATTACCACTAATCACCTGTAAATTATAACACAAGCTGAAGATTGCAAACAATACTGTATTAATTAATTAAATTGTCCCTTTGATATGTTTGAAAAAAAAGTTTTTAGTTCCTGTTGCACATTTACATTAACTGACACTACTGTCAAATGTAAAGTATACTTCTTTTAGGAATTGAAACCCGATTTGTTTATATTGCCTGTGATGCTGGAATAAAAAATCTCTGGATTCAAATATACTTAACAGGAATCGGGATTACTGGCACACCCTTATATTTTGTACATGGATAACCGTATACCTGTACATGTGTAGTAGTAGTACTGGATTTTGGAGATGGCACCAAAATTATGTTGAAATAATATGATACAGTGAGAACCCACTACATATATACATGTAGCTACATATTTACACGTACAGTGTAAATAAACTACATTTCACTTACATTTTCCTGGAGGTCCCTTTCCAGTGCCTCTACTTATCTCTGAATATTCTATAAACACACTACCATCCTTAGAAAATTTAAGAGCACGTTTACCATATTTATAAAGTTCATGATACTTTAAACGACAGTCTAGTGACTGTTTTTCTGAATTTTGAAAATATTGTGCACATTGGTAACACACAGACCATGCTTGTTCCTCATTTACAGGGTTATTAAAGGCTAACAATATATCCTCTAGTGAACATGACGCTTTTGATTTATCATTATTTACAACATCTTGGTCAGTGCTCGCCATAATCCATTTTACTTCGGTCGTTTCGAAAACATGTCACGCTTTGATCCAATACTTTACAACTGTCCATAAGAGTTTTCAACAAGGGTGATAACTCCTGTGGAATTCGTGGTATTTCAAATCAAAGTGCGAAATGTACTGAAGTCGATGCCTTATCGCATGGAATATGTTTCTAGTTTATTTGACAGGTCTGAGCTCTGTCATGCAAATAACTAAAACAACGATTTTACCATACTGATTAAAAGATTTGATCTCTTCATGTTTTTTTTGGTGTTTTTTTTTCTTTTTTCTTTTTTCTTTTTCATTTTTTTCTCTTTCTTAAAATATGAAATATTTGTAACTAGCTCTACTCAATATTTTTGAAATTATACATTTTTTTTGTTCATCAACGTTAATTAAAAACTATTTACATGTAATATTTGTAGAAATATCTTAATTCACATGTCTTCAGAGCTATATATAATA
>MJUU01028665.1:231229-244288 GCA_002080025.1 Modiolus philippinarum
TTAAAATATGAAATATTTGTAACTAGCTCTACTCAATATTTTTGAAATTATACATTTTTTTGTTCATCAACGTTAATTAAAAACTATTTACATGTAATATTTGTAGAAATATCTTAATTCACATGTCTTCAGAGCTATATATAATACTTGAAAGAAATCACCTAGGACAATCTTCTGTATAGTTCTAATTAAGGAGGTTCGCTCCTCATGTTTTGGGATTTCTGTCAGATTTTCGGAATCCTCGGGTTTTGTCCATTTCAACGCATTGTAATTTTTTGCCCATTGACCCCCTAATTTTTTTCCATAATTTTATTTAACACATCTTTGTGAGCATTCTGTACAAATTTCATTAAATTCTATTTATTCTGTCACATTCATTCATGTTCAAACCTTCCTAATGTTAATCCTATGAAAAATCAGAGGAGTTCAGTTTCCCGCCAAATTTTCAATCACTTAAATCTCAAAAACGAGATCAACAACCTATCAATTTTTTCGCTTAAATTACTTCTTTTTGAATTATCTAACAGAAAATCATGTTTATTTGAAATCTTATTTATTTTCAAATGGAGTAGCAAACCCACTTAACACACCTGTATAACATAGGATGTTTATTCACTCAGGTAAAACATGTACGTACATGCGTTGAAAAGATTCATAGGCATTTTTTTAGTTTTATTTCATTTATTCATTTTTTATCAACATATAACTGCATGCCGATTTGTTATATTATAACTAAAAGAGTCTATACAAGTCTGTAAGAGTTATCTCCCCCTTATCCAGTAACGCTGATAGGGTCAATTGAAATTTTGTATTAGTTAAAAACAATCAATGTTTAAAAAAATCTTCTAGAATTTATTTGTGGTCAGATTTTAGCCCGATGAACTTATTGCATATTTGGTAATTTCCTTTTTGTTACGATTTAAACTAAAATACTAAAATTTAACTCAGTTCAAAATCTTAATTGACTTAAACGCGTCCACTTCGTCCCAAGGGAGACATAGGGCGCTTACTGTTTCTTTCCATCTATTTCATTCTTGGACCACCTAGTTTGTTTTCCCCCATGCTAAGTTTTTTTTCTGCATGTATGATGTCAACCCTCTTCGGCGGGTGTTCTTTGGTCGTCCTCTTCCTCCTTGTAGTTTCCACTCTAATAATAGTTTTGCAATATTACTGTTTGGTTTTCTTCTTCTTCTTCTTCTTCTTTCTTCTTCTTCTTCTTCTTCTTCTTCTTCTTCTTCCAGTGTAGAACAGGAGTCGTCACCCGCTGTTTTAAGTTCTGCGGGACTAGGCATGCCAGGCACACACAGCTGCTGTCCCCAAGACTATGTATGTGCACCTAAAATCCTGTTATGATACATTTACCATTTACCATTTACCACTGCTGTATAAACCACCTATGTCAGGTGAACCACCTCCAGTTGAATTCTTCTTCTAGAAGTGTGGTAATTCCTTAGAAATCCTTTCACATCACAGAACATGCACAATTGTATTAAAAAGTCAATATAAAGGTCACTTGTATAATCTGGAAATTATATACACGGTACTGGTAAAATCTAAAATAAGCTATGTATTACACTATACTACAAATAAAACTATTTACAGGGAACTGACTGGCTGGCATAGCTAACCTGGTGTTGGAGTTAGCCCTAAACTCCTCTATGGAACTGGTCCCTAATATGTAAACTGGTAGCTGGCCCCACTCCCTTACTGTTCTCTAGAAGAAGGCATTCCTGTATGTTTCACAATTTCACAGGGTTTTGACTTTACCCTGGATTGACCCACTGACGGTGTGATGGGTGCTGTGCACAGAGCAGGACATGCTTACCCTTCCGGGGCACCTGATGTCACTCTTGTTTATTGAGAGTTCACACTGTTAGTGCTTTAGTTTTTTGTGTTGTATATGTAATGTTCNTGCCCACTAGTTGATGTTGGATCTTATACATCATAATGAGTCTGTCTTCCTTCATTGTTCTAGACTCTGCCATTCAAGTGATGTTAACATGCTGGTCACACATCCTGGTGTCCTGCTTGTGTAGTCGTTGGTCACAAAGCGGGCAGCTCTTCTTTGTACATTTTCTAAAGTCTGGATCAGGTGTTGGGTGGTGGGATCCCAGACCATTGCTGCATATTCTAGAGTTGGACGTACAATTGTGACTTGCTTGGTACATTGTCTAAGAACCTTACGTCCGATAAAACCAAGAGTTCTGTTCTCTTTGGCAGCTACTTTGTCAACATGTCTGTCCCAGGATAAGTCATTGGTAATGGTTACCCCGAGGTATTTACAGCCTCCTCAACTTCTAATGTATGACCATGTAGTTGGTAGTTTTTGGATAGATCTGGCTTGGTCTAATTAGGTGAAACTCTGATAACCGTGCACTTTGTTGGATTAAGGCTTATATGCCACTCTTTTTTCATCTTTCTAGGGCACTCAGGTCTTGTTGTAATAGGTCGCTGTCTTTGGTGTTACTGGTTTTCCCGAATAAGATGGTGTCGTCCGCAAGTAAACATGTATCCGAATGATTGATGTAGTCAGACATGTCATTTATATAGACCAAGAATAGTGAGGGCCCAATGACAGAGCCTTGCGGAACTCCTGGCAGGATGATTTAGCTCCATCTAGGACTACATTTTGGTTTCTGTTTTCTTGAAATGATTTTAGCCATTTGATAGTGGCCTGGTTGATTCCATAATATTCAAGCTTATGTAGTAGTCTTGAATGTGACACTTTGTCAAAGGCTTTGGCAAAGTCTAGCAGGATGATGTCTACTTGTAAACCCGTTCCTAGTCGTTTTGCTATTTCCCGTACTGTAAGTATAAGTTGGGTTTCTGTGCATCTCTTTTACCGGAAGCTATGTTGTGTGTCGGTAAGTATTTTGTTTGCATAAAAGTGTTTCATTATGTTGCTGTGTATGATGTGTTTCAGTATTTTACATGAGATGGATGTTAAAGATACTGGTCTATAATTTGCAGTGATATGTCGTTCTCCTTTCTTGAAGATTGGTACCACGAAAGCATCTCTCGAGTCCTGTGGAATATCTCGCTAGTCAAGTGTATATTGGTAAATTCGAGCTAGTGTTGGTGCGAGTTGGCTGGCTGCTGTCCGGATGATAAAAGCTGGTATCTCGTCTGGTCCTGTGGCCTTGTAAGGATGTTGATTTCTTGGTAGCTTAAATACTCCCTCTGTGCTGATGGTGATGTTTTCCATGGTTGGGTAAGGGCTTGGTCCTTTACCTGGATAATTTGTGTGGTCTTCTTTTAGTAAACACTGAGATGAATTGGTCATTGAGTAAGTTGGCTTTACTCAGGTTGCCACTTTGTAGAAATCCCGCCTTATTTTTAAGAGGTGCTACTCCACAAAATTCTTGGCCTTTGCTATTAATATACGATCAAAATTTCTTCCTGTTCCCCCCCATCGCTTACTACTTCTTCCATATACTGTTCATGTGCTTTTCCTTGTCTCTCTTTGTACTTCCTGTTGTAATCTTTTGTATCTACATCGATCTTTCTTCTTTTTAGTTCGTCTGGCTTTTGCATGTATTTCGCCGGACTTTGGTGTTCATCCATGGATGAGCATGCCATGCTCTTGTAATTTGTGTTGGAACTCTTTGGTCTATGATTTTCTTCGTCGTTGTTTTAAAGCTGTTCCACATGCACATGCTTTTATTGCTGTCAAAAGTTTGATTCCTGAATTTTTCACCAAACACCATAATATCCTCTTGTAATTTATGTACTAGTATACTGGCTTTTTCCCAAAGGAATATTTTGTGCCTACTTGGTTTTTGGCTTTGTGGCATTGCAAGGTATATCGGTTTACAGCGTTGTTTGTATGAATTTCATTAAAATTTGACCAATCCCTTCCTACCTCCGATATTTGATGGTAATGTCTATGGATTGCTGTTTGGATTTCCTCCATAGCTCGATGTTGCTGATGGTATCTGGCCACCCATTGATCCCTCTCGGGATGTTTCTGAGGCTCGGAAAGACTTGGATTGACTTGATTACGACTACTGTTCAAGTATCTCCAAGTCTCTGGTCCAAAAAGAAGGACTGATTTTACGTTTTTTGTTAAATAGCTTTCTTTTTTGTGATGGTTCTTAAGGATATTAGCTGTTCAATTCTAAAAATAAATAGATTGCAGGTAAATGTTATTGGAAAAGAAGTAATTTAAGCGAAAAAACCCATAGGTTGCTGATCTCAAAAAATTAGCCGGGTCCTCTGAATTTTTCAAAGTTTTAACATAAGTGATTTTTTCATGAATGTCTCGACAAAATACACAGGATTTAATGAAATTTGTCAGAATGCTCTTATCTAAGATATATCAAACGAATGAAATTATTGAACAAAATGTGGGGGTTCGTGAACAAAAAATATAATGTGTTTAAATTGATAAGAAGCAAAGAAGTCCGACAATCTGACAGAGATATCAATACATGACCAGCAAGCGGAGACAACACTGTGTACACGAATTGGTTCTGTTAAATGTTCATGTAGGGCAGGGACTGTAATGTATAGTCACTGTGTAGGGTTAGTAACTTGGCTGAATCTGTTGTAGAGTTATTGAATAGCTTTGTATCTGTCTAACGTCATTGTTTTCTGTGTCTAACGTCTTTTTTTTTCGGCGTTCTCCTCTTGGCCATGTCTTTGGACTTCGATTTTTGTAAATTTCACTCCTTTGTTCCTTCGGTATTCTACTGCCGTTGTTTGTTACATGTACATACACAATGTAACTATATTACAGTGCTAATAAACTTTTTAATATATTAATTTTTTAAATATTTCAACTATATCTTGAATTTCATAATAAAATTTAGACAAAAGATAAAAATGTCCTTTTCAGTGTTCATGTAAATTAACAATAGTCTGTGTATGACTATAATTATATAAATGAGGATGAAATAAAAAAAATATTAGAGGGGTTAAAGATAGATAACTAACTTTGGCTTAGACAACCTTCATCCGAGAATTATAAAGGAACTAGCCAATACAATAACAAAGCCACTAAAACTAATTTTTGATTATAAAATTATAAAGGAACTAGCCAATACAATAACAAAGCCACTAAAACTAATTTTTGACCAATCAACTAGAGAGGAAAACGTACCTCAGGATTGGAAATTAGCTGGAATAAGTGCAATATTTAAAAAGGGAAAAGTCAAGGGCAAAAAAACTGTAGACCTGTAAGTCTCACTTCATTTATCTGCAAAACTACGGAGAAAATTATTAGAGAACACATTTTACAGCATATGGAAAGAAATAAATTATTTTCAAAGAAGCAATTTGGTTTCATCTACACTTCAGCTACTGGACGTATTTGATGAATGGACAGGAGCAATCGACAAGGGTCAGGAAATTGATGTTATGTATATGGACTTCCAAAAGGCGTTTGATAAGGTCCGACATATGAGATTATTAGGTAAGATGTAAAGCTATGGTTTAACAGAAGAAATGATACAGTGGACTGGGGATTTCTTAAGTAATAGGTTTCAGAGGGTTATGGTTAATGACCATGATTCTGACTGGAAAAAGTGACATCAGGAATACCACAAGGGTCAGTCTTGGGACCACTATTATTTGTCTTGTACATCAATGATTTACCAGAGTCAATAATGTCTGATGCTTTCCTTTTCGCAGACGATACAAAAATATTTAAGGTAATATTTAGAATTATGAGGACAAGGAAATGTTACAAAGGGATATAAATAAGCTAAATGATTGGAGTAACATGGTTACTCAAATTTCATCCAGAGAAATGCAAACATATGACCATTACGAAGAAAAAAAATCCAATAGATAGTGAATATGAGCTTAATGGGAACAAAATCTCCATAGTAAGTGAAGAAAAAGACGTAGGAGTAACCATAGACTCAGAACTAACGTTTGAGAAACATGTATGCGAAAAGGTAAACAAGGCAAATTCAATTCTTGCTGTTATAAGGAGAGCATTTAGACATTTAAATGAAAAAACCTTCATACCTCTCCATTCAATGGTAAGATTACATCTTGACTATGCAAGCTCCGTCTGGTCACCTTACAAAAGAAGCATATTGATATGATTGAGGGCGTACAAAAAAGAGCTGCAAGACAGTTACCTGGATTTGATAGATTATCATATGCAGAAAGATTGAGAAGATTGAAATTGCCAACTCTAAGTTATAGACGCGATAGAACTATATAAAATGACACATGGGAAATATAACGGAGAACTTGCTCCCTTTTCAAACTAGCAAAAGAAAGTGATACAAGGCACAGTTCGAGACAAAATTCCAAAAAATTATATTAGAAAGGCTATATAAGGAAATTAGAAAAAAACTTTTATACACAGAGCATCAAAGATCTAGAATACACTACCTGATGATATGAAAATTTAATGTTGTAAATATACGATAAATCAGCTTTTCGGCAATTTTTTTTAGAATAATTTTATGTTGAGTAAATCAAAAGTTGCAGCCGCCAAATCGTAGCCTGGACACCGCTTTTTATTCGATCAAATTGGTTTGTCAAATAGTTTCATATCCCTGTTATATTAGTCCCAGATTTAACCCTAACCATTTCCCTTACTGATTTTACCCTTACACTTTCCCTTAATTCAACTCTAACCCTTTCCAAACCCTTTCCCTGACTATACCTTAGACGTTTCCTTAAATGTAATCATAACCTTTTCCCTGACTACAACCCCTACCCTTTCTCTGACTATATAACCCCAACCCTTTACATGATTTAAACCATAACCTTCAAGTTTCATGAATATAACCTATGCACCGTATCATGCAATATGCGTCCGTGAATATGCAATGTGCGCCCCGAAATATGCAACCCTAACCCTTTCTTTGAATATAACCCTAACCCTTTACATGATTTAAACCTAACTTTAAAGTTTCATGAATATAACCTATGTACCGTATCATACAATATGCGTCCGTGAATATGCAATATGCGCCCCGAAATATGCACTGTGCAATCTGCGCTCCGTTCCATGCAATCTGCGCCAAGACGTAATCCGGTTTATTTCTTGCAGTTTGCGCTTTATGGGCGCAGAATGCATAAAACTTTACGATCTGCGGAGGGCGCAGATTGACAGAAATCATGCGGTCGACCATGTTGAACTTATTAACAAGTCTACTGACTTCACATTTTTCAACATACTAAAAAAGGATAAATATCAGAATATCAGAATATTTCATTACCAAATTAGGGCCCCAGGGGGGCATGATACATCAAACATTAATGATTGGTATACAAGTACAATATTACAGAAAACGGTATAAGCAATAAATAACAATTAATAATTATAATAAAAATAATAAATAAAGGCATATTAATGCATGTCTACCACAGATGCACTTCATACTATGAAAAATTGAGTAATATTAATAACATACCCGGTGCATTTGGAAAAAAAATTAAAACAAAAACAAAAAAAAAATAAAACGCATTCACATACAGAACAGAATGCAGCAGGCACAATGAGACGATGCACAGGGGGGATTTTTCCACCGTGCCTGTCGCAGTCTGTCTATGATGGTTACATAGATCTAGCAATTACACCCGTAGGAACAGCAACAAGTTAAAGGAAATAAAGGTAACTTTAAACTTTAAACATATTTTATTGTCAAACAAAACAGACAATAGGATAAGACACAAGTTTACAAAACTTACTAGGTCTTCTCCTTACAAAAACATATAATACAATATTGACATAATAAAGGTTGAATATACATAATTTTAACTTTTAAATTAAGTATGTAAAGACATGAGACAAGGATCAAGATAGTAGTCCAGTTTGAAATTGGCGCAAGCAAAAGTTATAAGGTTACATAAAAAGGAGTAAAATTGGTACATTTGGAATTAAACCTGCTAGTATATCATAAATGAGATGAGATTGAGGCATGGTCAAAGCTAAAACTGAATGTATATATTCTATACAAAGAACTGTCGAAAAGTCTCAACGTGGACTTTAATTTCGTGAGAAGCGTCCAGAATTTTTAATGTAAAACTGAACCGATTTGAAGATCACTGCATTCAAATCAGGAGTATACATTTCACTACCGTTTAACAAAATATCAACTGCAAAAGGAATATTTAAATCATTTAACCTTCTGTTCAGGATATCTCTTTGTTCACTATATTTAGTACAATACAAGAAAAAATGTTCAACGTTTTCAATATTATTGCCACATGCACAAGCCGGGCTTTGTATAATATTAGCATGATGCAAGTCATAGTTTAAAGCACTACACGAGTTCCGTAGTCTAGAATGTATCACACTTAAGTATCTGTCACCAATTCCATAGTAAGATGGGGGTTTTTTAGTTTTATAATACAAATTTTGGACATTGGTCTTAAACTTGTTTATATCTTCTATTTCCCTCAGTTCTGTATTTAAAGATAGTATATGGGAAAAATGAATTTTGATAAATTGTTAATCTCGTATTAAATTGTGATATATTATTTCGGTTGCGTAAATTGTAGCCTATATTATCTGAGATCAATGGCGGTAATAACTCAGACAAATACTCCGGGGTATTTCCGTTTTTAATTTTGTGAAACAAGGTTAATTTTTTTACTTCCCTCCTTATTGATAACTTTTCCCACCCACATTCACGATATATTGAATCTAAGCTTGCAAAAATCGACAACCCGGTGACAAAGGTATAGTAATGGACGGTGCCATATAATATGTATATCCAACCATCTAAAACCTGTGGCATATAAAAAAAAAGAAGAAGAAGAGCAAGACGTCAGACAGTGTATAGCCTGCAAAAAGTATCAAGGGACGGTGCCATAAGGAGAGAAAATACCTTCTTTTACTTAGTGCAGGCCACACAGTTTCAACCAAAATCACTACAATCTTAAGGTAATATAGGCAACTTGCAGAAAGTATAAATAAATAATAATAAAAAAAACAATAATTTTGCGGAACTTGAGCGCGCGGCAGTAAATTATCCGAAATTCATCATTTTAAGTTGAAAAGGGAAAATTTTGTCATGCTGATATTTTTTACCTTATGTCAACCTGTCAACAGAGATTTATGACGGATTTCTAGTTATTTGTCAAAATATGTGTTTTTAGCTTTTCCACAAGTTGGACACAGAATCTATGTTGAAAGTTCGTTTCTCGTGGAAGTTCGTAAGATATCCATCACAAATTTGGTGACGTTTTACACACCACTCACGCAAGGTATTGCACGTTGCCTTGAAAAAAGAAAATTTCACAATCAAGAAAGCTATATAAAAGTCAACCCCAACATCAATTTGATTATTAGTATGGCGGTCCGCGCTCAGTTTGAAGGAAATAATGAAATTGGGGTGTTTTCGAAACTGACAAATGCATACTGTCTCGTTGCAATAGGAGGTTCAGAAAATTTTTACAGGTAATGTGTTCAACTCGACGCTTATTATTTCGTATTTTAAGTCCTTATATTACCTATGTTTTGGATTTAAAAGACATCTCCCGAAAATCATGACATTATTAATTTGGTAGCAGGACGTTTCGGCCATAGTGTAATCTCGGACTTGGTCGTTTCGGACTTGGACGTTTCGGCCATCGTATGCTTATATTACATTAATACATCTTAAACGCATGTGTCAAACTGGTCATAATGTAATTTTGCAGCTAGCTGTTATTTTAATTAGATAATATAACGTCTTTTATTTTGCGACATTGGGTTTTCCATCCTAGCTTGGAACGGTTAGCATGCTACCCTATCGGTCAGTCTTTAAAATAACTGACAAACTGTATAAACTTGCTGAGTAAACCTTCATTCAATCCATTAAATTCATCAACATAAATGAGTGCACATTGTATTTATTTGATTAAAACACATGACAGACAGTTTTTGTCTGGAATAACTATAAATATGTGTCATTGTCGATGTACATAAATGTCGATGTGCTATAACCAAACGTTCTCTTTTAGTATCTTATTACATTCAATCAGATCCAAACTAACGTCGAACTCGAACTCCGTTCACAAAAAATAATAGGCTATTTTTTATATCATTCATAAAGGTTTTACGGATTTGTAAAATTTTCTAGCACATACTCATGACAGGGCCGAAACGTCCCAAGTCCGAAATTACACATGGCCGAAATTTCATATGGCCGAAGTGTTTTATGGCCGAAACATCTCGAAATCTATTAATTGATGGTGTCCATAAGCTTAAGTTGGTGCCGACACGACCCATACCTGCCAACTATGGGGGTTACACCGAATGAGAGCAATGGATATGAAATTTTAGATAACAATAATTTCTTCTTTGCTTTAGATAAAATATTTATTTGGTTATTGCATGATACATGTATATATCCAGTAATTTAGCTAGCGCTCGGGCCTAGAAAAAAAAGTTGTGAGTTTAGGGTAACCCGACCCGAATACATGTCAACTCGTACCTACCAACTCGTACCTTACCAACTCGTACACTATTTAGAAATAATACATGATTAGCGGATAAACTAGTAATTCGGTGGTATTTTTAGTGTTTTAACTTTTCTAATTTTTGTGCATTTATATGAAGACCACAGCAAAAAGATTGTAAGATGAATCCTAAATAAAAAATCCAAATCACGCAAAGACGACTTGACAAGAAAAAACGATTATAAACAAAAAGGAAAAGGAACACCACAGAATAGCCTAGTTTCAAGACCAATAGGAACGGGAAATCCTTAAACTAATACATAGAACCCGGTACCTAATAAATCAAGAATGATGAAATGTATTATTGAATACGTGTTTTGTCCTTTTTAATGGCTGGTTTATTTAGTATACCACAGAACGTGAATAAAAACAAACAACTTTCAAATTTTATTCAGTTTGTACATGTATATGTTATAACAAAACAATAATATGACTTTCTTAATAAGCAGTCAGGGGACAGACTGGTACAAGTCTGCAGAGTTTTAGACTTGCTTGAGTCTTTTAATTTTCTTAGCTTTGTTGAAGTCTAAAATTTTTAGACCTGATGAAGTCTAATGTTTATTTCCTGTTGCACAGATGTTTCAAATTTTGTGGATAATTAGACTCGCATAAGTCTAAAATTTGCTAAATTGACAATTTTAATGAGCCAATCATCAGTATTTAGAGGTGGGGCATCCAGACCTAATTGGAATTACATGGAAGTTTATCAGAAAATTATTGGTTACTGGGGCAAAATTAGGACAGCAGGTGTACAATCAATTAAAGATTGCTATCAAAGATAACAAAATTATCAATATCAACTGACTGCTTTTGCAGATTGGTAAGGCTTTTTGTTTTAAATTACAAGGCACTAGTCATGATTCTTTTTCAATGATAAACAATATGAAGGATAATTGAAAATACCCATTAAGCACAAAAAACATAAAAATGGTAATTTCTCTTAGACTTGTACAAGTTAAGTCTGATCCATTCCATTATAGACTTGTTCAGGTCAAAATTGCTCAACAAAACCTATAATTCCAGACTTGAAGAGGTCTAAAATGATAAGACTTACTCCAGTCTGTCCCCTGACTGATAAGTGATCAACATAATAAATTAAATGGAATGCACAATGCAACATGTTACAGTAATGTCAAAGTCATTATTCAACACGTTACATAATAATGGAACAGATAGTCACGATAGAAATGTCTAATTATCGGGTTCTGGTGTTGGACCATTTAGCTGTCCGCAAAGTCGCAACATCTGGCAAAAGACTATATATGGTCCCTGATCTGGCTGGCTGGCTGTTAAATCGTCATTCTCGTACTGCTCCCAGAGGTCGAAGAACTTGGACTGAAGTTTCTTGGTTGATAACCTTTTGTTGTCGCGATAGTTTGGATTCTGCAGGGATGCAAGTTACCAGGGGCCCAGTAGCCCAAGGCCCCTAAAATTTGACCTGGGCTACTAAAATTTTAAAACCAGTAGCCCAGGTTGCTACTGAAATATCCTGAAATTTTGGTTGACTGTATAATGCTGGGCTAGTAAAATTTGGGCTGGGCTACTGAATTCTGTTTGTCTGGGGCCCAGCTGGCCACTTTGCCAATATTCCGAATCTTCATCCCTGTTCTGTTACCATTTTTGATGGAGTTGGAAGGAGCTTACTTTTATTGTCTAAATACTGCCTCTAAATTATCGATTGAGAACTACAATCATTATGTTTTGTTCATTCTAACTATTCCAACATTTTGAAATCCAGGGTAAAATTTTAAGAAATTCATGCTGGAATATGTGGAATAATTGTTTGAAGGGAATGGTGGAAGGCATGAGTAAATTTGCTCCGTGAAAATACTTAATTATACAGTAAATATTGAACTTGTCATTCACTTTTATGTAGTAATGGATGGAATGGATAGTCGGGACTCGACTGCCCTCCATGTTTTGGAAAATAACTGGAAATGCACGATTTTTGAAATACGCCAACACTTAGACCTCATCCCTTTGTTTACGTTTATTTATACTACTTAGTACGTTAATCTTGTGTAAATAAAATTGATTTTGAGGGTCTACATGAGTACACTTTAAAATGGCGAAAAACGTAAAGAATAAAGACACTTCTGAAGTTTTAAATGAGAGCAGAGAGGTACTGTGTGGTTCTACCAAAAAGCAAAATGATCCTGTTACTAACAGTATACTAGATTTTATGGCAAGAATGGATACAAGATTAAACTAGATGTTGTCGGAAACGACAGCTATCCCCGCACTCCCTGTTTGACACAGAAAACAGTTGTTATACACCCTTGGCATAATTTTTTCATTATTTTTTAAATCTACCTATTGATAGTCATTATTGTTACTAAAAGAATGCTAGGATATATGGTTGCTAAGTAGAATTCCAAAAAATAAGTGGTCTTTGAGACTTTCAGGAAATTTACCAAAATCAGAATCAAATATTTTTGAAATCCAATTGATGAAAATGTTCGTCCTAAACTACACAAACATTTAAAGTATGGTTGCTAGGTAGAATTCCCCAAAATAAGTGGTCTTTGAGACTTTCAGGAAATTTACCAAAATCGAAATCAAATATTTTTGAAATACAATTGATGAAAATGTTCTTCCTAAACTACACAAACATTTTAAGTATGGTTGCTAGGTAGAATTCCCAAA
>MJUU01028665.1:252050-270439 GCA_002080025.1 Modiolus philippinarum
TCGTTAAAGAGGGGCGGTATAACGAGGGAGCACTGTAAATCAATTGCAAAGTTCTTTTTATATTTATATAAATGCATTGACAGAAAAAGAAAAATTGTGAAAATTAGTCGCCATGAACTTCACTAGAAGAGATGCAATGCAAAAAATAAAGTATCTGCAAAAGTAAATTGGTTTACAGTATTATGAGCTACCAGTACTTATAAACATGTACCGGTATACATTTATTTAAATATGGCCATCAATCAATTCCCGTAGGAGGCGGGTATACTGTTTTACCTCCATCTGTCCGTCTGTTCGTCACACATATTTTCGTCACATTTTTCTCAGCAACCACTCATGACAACAACTTGGTATATATGGTGTTTCAGTATGGGGTTCTGTACTGCGTCTCCCATTTTGGGCCATATCGCTTCACCACTTCCTGTTTACTGACTTTGTGCAAAATTGTGACTTTTTCATCAAAGGTCAGCAGTTGAGAGAGTCTTATCGTTGTGCATTTGCACATTGTATTCTGTAAGTATTGCGTTTCGGCTCTGCTACCATCTGACAATCGATATGGGTATTTACTTTAATACAAATAACGCTTTTCAGAAAGCTATTGAAGGAAAACCGAAGAGGGGAAGGTCAAAATTTTGAACATGCAAATTTCATCTTTGGATTTCTTTACATTCAACTTGCCAAAGCGGGGCGCGTCAGCCATCTTTGGCAGCACTTACCAAAATACACGCTGCACTTACCAATTCGATTTGCCCCCCTGAAATGTATCTGCATGTTGCACATTCATCATGCAGTAATTACATGTGCTTTTGAAGCTACAATATACGTGTACATAGAGAATCATTTAAACAACTGCGATGTAACATCCCCTTCTATATTAAAATAGAAGTTATAGTACCCTTATTCCCTTACAGGTATATAACACCATTCATTAGCTGTGCTAGGTAAATACTCCTTAAGCACAAATGGTAGTGTGGTGGACTGTTGTTTTGGGACTCTGGCTACACAGTTAACACCCTCCGTCTAGTTGCTATTGGAAATGCTCTAAGCTGGCTTTAGTGGCTGATATCCTTGTAATTCTACATCTTGTAAATTTACCTTTTTGAAATGTATAGAGTTTTAAATCACTTACATGACTGATTTTTTTCAGTGTTTTTGAAGGAGAATTGTCAGAAACCATACCGGTAGTTCATGTCAGTCTAGCAGGATGTAGAATAATTGGAAGAATGTGTGTTGGTAAGTAAACTTGATGGTTTTCAAAGAATAATTCTAGGAATGATATTTTTTATCAGTTTGAAAATTAAGTCAAACAACTTGAATGCTGAAACAGGTATTTGTTATTGGGTAAGAAGTAAATAAAAGAAGGAACATGGAGCAAAGGTTGTGAGGCAAAATTCAATTAATACAAACGTACATGGTGAATTAAAGCAATCGAAAAAAAAATGTTATTTACAATGTTCGTACAGAACTCTATGAACCTTTTTTATACAACCGCAAAAAATTTGAGGTCGTATAATGGTATGGCGCTGTGGTTGTTGTCGTCCGGCGTCGTCGTCGTCTGTAGACACTTTTGTTGTTTGTCAATAACTTAAGCTCCAGTTTACCAATCCTTATGAAATTTTAACACCGTGTACCTTGACACAAAAGGAAGGCTGGGGTGGGTTTTGGTTATTTTGGCCCCTCCTGTTTTTAAAAAAGGGGCCGAAAAGGGCAAAATTGGGTGTTTTCACATATTTGGCTGTAGAATATTTGTTATTTATTGTCTTTTAATGGGGTTTCTTTCAGTGTGTTCCTAATTAAATTTCCTATCAGTAGTATGCCAACAGATTTTTTACGTGGCATGTACGGTTCACGAGATAAATGGGGCCCAAAATGGGCAATTTTCAAAAATTTCATTTTATTTATTTTTAGTCCCATTTTGATGTAGTTTTTTGCAATGGATTCCTTTTGAAAATGAATATAGAGCTGCACCATCAGATTTTTGATAATATGTTTGTTTTCCGAGGTATGAGCGGTCGAATGGTGATAAAATTGCAAATTTGCAGATTACCTAAAATTTTCATTTTTCATCAGATTTCGATGGGATTTTTTTCTTTGGGTTCCTCTTGATATATGCTTTCAGCAATATGTCGATGGATTTGGCTCTTACCGTTTCTGAGCTACAATTCAAGGGGTCAAAAGGGCTGAAATTGCAATTTTCAAATTATGTAAAATCTTTAATTTTTGTATTGGATTTTAATGGGTTCCTTTCTTAGGATTCTTTTTATGGTTTAGTTAAAGTAGTATGTTGACCAATTTGACATACCTCTTAACATTTCTGATATATAAAGGAATTATCAGGGCTAATTTTTATTTTCCTTAGTTTGTGTACAGCTAATTACTGGGTCAAGCTCTTTATTGTGTCCATTTAATTACTGTATCAAGTTCTTTACTGTGTCCTCATTCATTAGGGCCCCGCATTCAGATGCGGGTGCCCTATAGTTTTCACTTTGTCTGTCTGTCCATCTGTCCATCAACAATTTTTTCTGTCACAGATTTCTTGGCTCCTACTGCAGGGAATGATTTGAAATTTGGTCTGAAGGTTGGAAATGATGAGTTGTATTGTGTAAGCAATTTTTAAGTTTGTCAGACATCCACTTCCTGTTTGCTGACACTTTGATTTTTTACTATAAATCAAATTTTCTGTCACAGATTTCTTGGCTTCTACTGGACAGAATGATTTGAAATTTGGTCTGAAGTTTGGAAATGATGAGTTGTATTGTGTAAGCAATTTTCAAGTTTGTTGGACATCCACTTCCTGTTTGCCAATACTGTGATTTTTTACTATAAACCAAATTTTCCGTCAAAGATTTCTTGGCTTTCACTTCAGGGAATGATTTGAAATTTGTTCTGAAGCTTGGAAATGATGAGTTGCATTGTGTAAGCAATTTTCAAGTTTGTCGGGCGCCCATTCCTGTTTGCCTATACTTTGATTTTTTACTATTAATCAAATTTTCCGTCACAGATTTCTTGACTTTACTTGAGGATATTATTTGAAATATGGTCTGAAGCTTGGAAATGATGAGTTGTATTGTATACGCAGTTTTCAAGTTTGCAAAATGTCCACTTCCTGCTTGCCAATACTTTGACTTTTTACTGTTAACCAAATTTTCATCATAAGATTTATTAACTTTTATTGGCTTAAATGATTTTAGCTAAGAAATGATAGCGTTTGGTAAAACTTCAAGAAATCACTATATCCAGCAAATTACTGTAGCAACACATTTGTGTGTCAAACAGAATTTGAATCCACACTTACCTGAAATTGACTTTTGCCCCAAGTTTCAGGATTGAAATTGCGGGGCACTTCCGAAAACGCCAGTTTTCTGTATCTAGTTTTGAATTACACTTGTTCAAATTTTAGTGTTCTATAAGCTGCATTCGTATCATGCTGCCCTTGGCGTAGCCCTTTATTTCTACTGGTTAAGCCTTTGAAAGATTCCTTGAATTTTCATGAAATTTGCAGAGAATCAGTTCATCATGTTCATGTTGTTTATATGCTGCAATTAATATTGCACACCATTTTTCCTGAGATTGATACATGTATATTCTGATGACGTAAATATTCTCAAAAGCCTCATAATTTTCCAGGCTGCCAAAACTGATATGCTTTGAATTATTTCCCAAGTTGTGAGTAGTTTGCGCATTGTAGAAGAATTCATGATGACTTCAAGATGATGAAACCAAAACCTATTGATTTTACTGCATTTTATTTGTATTGATTCTGACAGACTCAGCTATACATTTAATTTTGAAAAATAACTTAAATTTGTTTGATATGTTTAGGAAACAGACATGGTCTACTGGTACCAAACACAACTACAGACCAAGAATTACAACACATCAAAAACTCTTTACCTGATTCTGTCAAAATACAACGTGTAGAAGAAAGGTTGTCTGCTCTTGGCAATGTAATAGCTTGTAATGATTATGTTGCATTGGTACATCCAGATTTAGACAGGGTAATTAAAGCATGTAATAAAATATTGAAATTGCATGTAAAGTAGAATTTAAAAAATGTTAATGAGTAGGCCATTGGGTTTTCAAACTTATTGGCACCACAGACAAAGTCCAATTATTAGCTTGCAGATAATGGATTAAAATCTAAGCTGAAGGACATTAGCATTTTTGCTAACAGAAAATTTGCTGATCCCAAATTATATTTATACCCCCCACGAACGAAGTTCAGGGGGGTATAGGAATCAATCTGTCCGTCTGTCTGTCTGTCTGTGATAGCCACAAATTTTTTCGTAACAGTTTTCTCAGTAACTACCAATCACTGCCACTTGAAATTTTGTATGCAGGTTTATGACCATGTCCCATACCGCAAGTAGCGATTTCAGTTTTGTCTGACATCTACTTCCTGTTTACCGACATAGTTAATTTGCTAGATCTTTTGTCAATTATAGAGACTTTTCGTAACAGTTTTCTCAGAAACTACCAATCACTGCCACTTGAAATTTTGTATGCAAGTTTATAACCATGTCCCATACGGCAAGTAGTGATTTCAGTTTTGTCGGACATCTACTTCCTGTTTACCGAGTTAGTTAATTTGCGAGATCTTTTGTCAATTGTAGAGACTTTTCGTAAGTTTTCTCAGTAACTACCAATCACTGCCGCTTGAAATTTTGTTTGCAAGTTTATAACCATGTCACATACCGCAAGTAGCGATTTCAGTTTTGTCGGACATCTACTTCCTGTTGTCAATCGTTGAAACTTTTCGTAAGTTTTCTCAGTAACTGCTCATCACTGCAACTTGAAATTTTGTATGCAAGTTTAGAAGGATGTCCTATACCGCTAGTAGAGATTTCAAGATTGCTGAACATCTACTTCCTTTTTAACAACTTAGTTAATTTTCGAGATCTTTTGAGCAAATTTCAGATTTTTCAGTACACAATGGAATTGTGCAATTATAATTTTTTTTGTTACAAATTATATCAGGTATCTTCTACTCCAATGGGGAGTGGGGGGTATCCAGGCCACAGTACCTCTAGTTTGTGTTAAGTCATGTTTCCTGAACAACAATATTACATAATGTCTTCAAATATGCATTGTGCAGGATGCTTTCCTCTAAAGTCAGTCCAACTTCCATTATAAGGGTTTAGAAAAGAGTGTGGTTCTAGAGTTATGCCCCATGACAAATTTATAAAATGCTGTGGGGTATTACATACTGAATCTTTGTTTTTATACGACCGCAAAAATTTTTGCGGTCGTAGATTGGTATGGTGCTGTCGTCGTCGTCGTCGTCGTCGTCTTATTGTCGTCGTTGTCGTCGTCGTCGTCTGTAGACACTTTTGTTTTTGGTCAATAACTTTAGTTCCAGTAGATCAATCCTTATGAAATTTTAACATAATGTTCTTTGGTACAAAAAGGAAGGCTTGGCTTAGTTTTGGTCATTGTGGCCCCACCCGTTTTTAAAAAAGGGGCCAAAAAGGGTTAAATTGAGTGTTTTCACATGTTTGTCTGTAGAATCTTTATTATTAATCGGATTTTGATGGGGTTTCTTTCAGTGTGCTCCTGAGGAAATTTCCNTTTGGAATTCTACCTAGCAACCATACTTAAATTGTTTATTTAGTTTAGGAAAAACATTTTCATCAACTGGATTTCAAAATATTTATTCCAATTTTGGTTAATTTCCTGAAAGTCTCAAAGACCACTTATTTTTTGGAATTCTACTTAGCAACCATATATCCTAGAATTCTTTTTGTAACAATAATGACTATCAATAGGTAGATTTCAAAGATAATGAAAAAAATTATGCCAAGGGTGTATAACAACTGTTTTCTGTGTCAAACAGGGAGTGCGGGGATAGCTGTCGTTTCCGACAACATCTAGTTTCTACTGGTTAAGCCTTTGAAAGATTCCTTGAATTTTCATGAAACTTGCAGAGAATCAGTTCATCATGTTCATGTTGTTTATATACTGCAAATTTTAATATTGCACACCATTTTTCCTGAGATTGATACATGTATATTCTGATGACGTAAATATTCTCAAAAGCCTGATAATTTTCCAGGCTGCCAAAAATGATATGCTTTGAATTATTTCCCAAGTTGTGAGTAGTTTGCGCATTGTAGAAGAATTCACGATGACTTCAAGATGATGAAACCAAAACCTATTGATTTTACTGCATTTTATTTGTATTGATTCTGACAGACTCAACTATACATTTAATTTTGAAAAATAACTTAAATTTGTTTGATATGTTTAGGAAACAGACATGGTCTACTGGTACCAAACACAACTACAGACCAAGAATTACAACACATCAGAAACTCTTTACCTGATTCTGTCAAAATACAACGTGTAGAAGAAAGGTTGTCTGCTCTTGGCAATGTAATAGCTTGTAATGATTATGTTGCATTGGTACATCCAGATTTAGACAGGGTAATTTAAGCATGTAATGAAATATTGAAATTGCATGTAAAGTAGAATTTAAAAAATGTTAATGAGTAGGCCATTGGGTTTTCAAACTTATTGGCACCACAGACAAAGTCCAATTATTAGCTTGCAGATAATGGATTAAAATTTAAGCTGAAGGACATTAGCATTTTTGCTAACAGAAAATTTACTGATCCCAAACTACAATATTACATAATGTCTTCAAATGCATTGTGCAGGATGCTTTCCTCTAAAGTCAGTCCAACTTCCATTATAAGGGTTTAGAAAAGAGTGTGGTTCTAGAGTTATGCCCCATGACAAATTTATAAAAATGCTGTGGGGTATTACATACTGAATCTTTGTTTTTTAAGGATTGTATGCTAAAATATAACAAAAGAAACTATTAATACAAAAAAGAAAAGAAATGGGGTAAATGTCAAGGAGACAACATCCCATCTCCAGTTTAAAATTAAAAACATTTATTGGATAAAATAAACATTTTTATTTTTTTTGCAGGAAACAGAAGAAATAATCTCAGATGTATTAAAAGTAGAAGTGTTCAGACAGACAGTAGCAGATAATGTATTGGTGGGGAGTTACTGTACCATCAGTAATCAGGGTGGACTGGTAATTAATTGTACACTTTTAAAGGTGGTTGGCCGCCTTATTGCAAAGTACGGGTGCCAAAGAATGCACTACAACTTTTGCATTTATCATGATACATTTCAAACTGCTATAAGCTATGGCTATATACATGATCAAAACCAGAAATATACCCTCTATTCACATACTTTTTTGTGATACAAATTTATAGATCATGTTTATTGCTCTATAACTACACAAAATCTTTCTCAGCGTAATGAACATGTATGACACAGAGATATTTTGTTTTATGGCAGCGAATTAATATCTATTGCAGCAGAATAGGTCCTTTAAAATTAGCAAATTGACTAATAAAAGGCAGTTGCTTTAAGAACAATGATTTATTATTCCCTCGCCCAACGCAGTTGGGGAGGGGATATAGTGTTTGTCCGGTTCGTCCGTCCGTCCGTTCAAACTTAAGACCATACATCTTTTGAATAACAAGTCATAGATTGACAATGTTTTGTCCATGGATGCATCTTGAAGAGTACTTGAGGTTGATATATAGAATAGGTGGATTTGACCTACATTTCATGCATGAGTGACTCCAGTTAAAGTTTTTGTAAGAGTTCAGATCTGGGATACTACAACTTGAAGTGGAATAATATTTTGTATGTAGATGCATCTTGTAAACTTATGAAGCTCAAGATAAAGATTAAGTCACTTTGACCTACATTTCATGCTTGAGTGACTTAGGTTAAAGTTTTTGTAAGAGTCCAGATCTGGGATACTACAACTTGTAGAGGAATAATATTTTGTATGTAGATGCGTCTTGGAAAGTAACCAAGCTCCAGGTAAAAATTAGGTCACTTTGACCTACATTTCATGCATGAGTGACTTAGGTTAAAGTTTTTGTCAGAGTCCAGATCTGGGATACTCTAACTTGCAGAGGAATAATATTTTATATGTGGATGCATCTTATAAAGTTCAGAAGCTCCAGATAAACATGAAGTCACTTTGACCTACATTTCATGACTTAGGTTAAAGTTTTTGTAAGAGTCCAGATCTGGGATACTACAAACCATAGAGGAATAATGTTTTGTTTGTAGAGGTGTCTTGTAAAGTTGGGAAGCTCCAGATGAAAATTGAGTCACTTTGACCTAAATTTCATGCATGAGTGACTTCTAAGGTTAAAGTTTGTGTTACAGCTTGGATTTTAGATACTACAACTCGTAGAAGAATTAATATTTTGTATGTAGTTGCATCTTGTAAAGTTACAAAGATTCGTGCATGAGTGACTTAGGATAAAGTTTGTGTTACAGTCTAGATTTTAGATACTACAACTTGCAGAAATAATTTCATCAGTAGATGCATATGCTTTAGGTATGAGGCTCCTGTCACTACATTTCTTGCATCACTGGCTAAGATTTAAGTAACAAGCCAGATCTTGAATGGTACATANGGAAAATATAGGTCAAAGTGACCTAATTTTGCCTGGATGCTGACCTACCCCCAAAGATGCATGCACATGCAAGGTTACATGATCCTACCATGTACAGTTACTGAGATATCAACTCGGACCTAAAATTAAATGAAAGCCAGTCAAGCGGAAAATATAGGTCAAAGAGACCTAATTTTCTTAGAGGCTGTGAGATAGCCCAAGATGCATCTGCACACAAAGTTTGATGACCCTACCCTTCATAGTTGCAGAGATATATGCCCAAATGCGGACACGGACGTAGACGTAGACGTAGACGCGGACGCGGACGCGGACGAGGACGCCGGGGGTACACCAATAGCCCCCCCTCAACTTCGTTGAGGCGAACTAAAAATGCATTCAATAACATGGTATTACTATACGAGGCTTGTGACAAAATTTCAAGTTTATATCATTTACCATTTCAGAGAAAGCTCGACAAAAAATACTGTTAAATGTAAAAAGTGTCAAAAAATGACTAAGACAGTAAACAGGAATCAGTTCCCCGACAGGTCTGAAAATGCATCCCGCAATATGGCATGAGTATGAAAATTTCAAATTTGCACCATTAACAATTACAGAGAAAGGCTCAACGAAAAGTTACTCTATAATGCAAAAAAGTGTGAAAAATTGACTAAGTGAGTTAACAGAAAGAACATAGTAATCCGACAGGGCTGAAAAAAGATTGAAACAATATGGCATGACTATAAAAGACCTGTGGCAAAATTTCAGGTATTGCGGAGAAATTATTCTATAACGCAATAAACTGTGGACACAGAATATGTCTCGCCCGCCCCTGCATCGCCTTAATTTGCACATTGATTTACTGCAGCAGCAATAAAAATAAAATATAATCTTTTTGAATAACTGTGTTTACAATTTCCTTGGAAAAAAATGATGTGATCACTCATGCAGACTAAGAATCCAAGGCCACCATTTGGGTGTGGAATCGGTATGTACTCCCCAAGACGCAACTGCATGTCAATATCAAGTGTTTAGGACTACTGATATAGGCTGTACAAACTGCTTGCTAAAAACTTAATGTGATCGTTCATGAGTGACTAAGGGACCAGGGCCACCATTCGGTCATGGAATCGGTATGTACTCCCCAAGACGCAACTTCAAATCAAATATCAAGTGCCTAGGACTACTGGTAAAGGCTGTACAAACTGCTTGCTAAAAACTTAATGTGATCGTCCATGCGTGACTAAGGGGCCAGGAACACCATTCGGGCATGGAATCGGTATGTACTCCCCAAATAGCAACTGCATGTCAAATATCAAGTGCCTAGGACTACTGGTATAGGCTGTACAAACTGCTTGCTAAAAACGTAATGTCATCGTTCATGCGTGACTTAGGGGGCCAGGGCCACCATCCGGGCGTGGAATCGGTATCCACTCCCCAAGACGCAACTGCATATTAAATATCAAGTGCCTAGGACTACTGGTATAGGCTGTACAAACTGCTTGCTAAAAATGTAAGGTGATCATTCATGCGTGACTAAGGGACCAAGGCCACCATCCGGACGTGGAATCGGTATGTACTCACCAAGACGCAACTGCATATATCAAGCGCCTAGGACTACTGGTATAGGCTGTACAAACTTAATGTGATTGTTCATGCGTGACTAAGGGACCAGGGCCATAATCTATGTAGGGATTTGAGTTGTACCCATAATAATGCAACTGCACATCAAATACTATTGACCTACATCTAACATAAGCTTGTTAATTCACAATAGTTTGCAATTGTTGACGCCGCCGCCGGAAACGCTATCCCTAAGTCTCGCTTCCGCGACTTTTTCGTCGAGGGCGAGACAAAAAGTGTCAAAAGTTGACTAAGTCAGTAAAAAGGAAGTAGTATCCCGACAGGTATGACAATGCGTCGCACAGTATGGCATGAGTATAAAAGACTTGTAACAAAATTTCAAGTTTGCACCATTAACAATTGCAGAGAAAAGCTTGACGGACACGGGTAAAACAGTATACCCCTTTTCCTTTGAGCAGGGGTGTAAACATGGTTGTGAGGAGCAAGGCCGAGTGTCAGAAAATAAAACATGGTCGTGAGGAGTGAAACAAGTGCTTAGAAAGAATATAGTTCGTGAGCTAGACCTAGTCAGCGAGTGCAAGACTGAATTACACGGTCGTTATAGGAATGAGAGATAGTGTCTACAGGCGCGTAGCTAGGGTGCTATTGACGTGGAAGCACAAAGGGGAAGATATCTTGGGTTGCCTGAGGCCTCATTGAGTCTAGGACGAAACCCTGGAGTGGACTAGGGAGTATACCTCCGCCATCACGGAAGCCCCACCTCTACATATAGGGGATTAGAACATTACAAATAACTCATCAAATATTTGTAATGAGTTTTTCGTATACTTGTCATCTGACTGATTGATCAGTTCGAGTTTTCTCAATTATATCAGGACGAGAACAAATTAATCAATTAATAAAAATATAAGTAAAGGAAAAAGAAATGAAGTTGGAAAGGACAACCGGGACAACGAGTTATGATTGCCACTGGAAAAGGGGATAAATGGGTAGGGGCAGGAAATTAAGCTTTATATACCGCCTTGGAAGGCTGCTCTACTTGAGGAAAATATAGAAGAGTTCTTACTACTACATGGAGCGTGGAGTTTCTCCACACAGCTCGTCTACAATGTTTCGCGGCAAGGTGTTTCATATTTTGAACTTACTACCCCGCATAGACGGGCATCCCGCTATCGACCACCTGGGAACGCTTGACTTCAACCCATGAAAACCGATTAAGGTGGTGGGTGTACTTGACCAACCATGGCATTTGCATCAAGTGTATAATTTTTAAAAAGTTATTTTGTTTCTTGTTTTCTTTTTTTTCTAGTCTGGTATACATGTACACATGAGAAGGGATTTATTTTGTTGCCATCAGGGTCGTCCTTAGTTGCCATTACGACCAGCGGCGAGCGGCAAGATAATGCATGTAGCCAAAACCGTTATAGCCATGTTGAACGACTTAATACAAAAAAATACCAAAGTTGCATTAACACAGTAAATTCCGTTGTGCTGTACACGTGTTTCAAGGAGTAACATCTCATCAGCAGCATTAATATCTAATAATATGGAAAGCCATAACCAAAAAGTAGTCAAAAAAGAAGTACTCATTTCTAAAAAAATATCCAAAACTTAAAGACGACAGACTCAAAACACGACTTAAAATGTTCTATAAAATCATCCACCACATAGTTGCTGTTCCATCTACCTTTCTTATTCCAAATAATACAAGAACTCTAAAATATCACCAGTTTACATTTAGACGCATGCAGGCTTCAAATGATTTTTACAAATTTTTATTTTTTTCACACACTGTTACACAATGGAATCAATTACCAGAAAATGTTGTCTCTCAACATCAATTTCAGAGAACAGTTAACTCCAGTTCTTCCTAACATCTACAGCCAACAGTCATTTTTATCCTAATATGAAAATAGTTTTAACCAAATTTTCACAATTATCTGTATTCATTTTGGCACCAATTTAAATATGTTATTACATTTATTTAACCATGACTCCCTATTATTTAAATCGTTGTCCATGCATGCACAGTTTATAATCATCAAATTTGATGGAAAACTGTATATCTAAAGAAGAAGACGTACCGAGTTTGTTTCAAATGCTAGCATTAAGCATGTATAGATATAAGGAAAATGTTGTCTGTCTCAAAATGTTAGTACGACGTCAATGAATGATGGCAACACAAAAACTTAATATACGACATGGTTGCAAATAAAAATTGATAAAACAGGGGTAATCTTTTCAGTGACTGTCTTAAAAGTCATCAACTGCATGGACTCATTGTCGAGTAAAATCATACAGATAAACAATGAAAGGTTATGGAGTAAATGCACATGAGACAAAGTCTTTACAAATATATGGTAGAACACAGCAACGGGACAACGCTTTTACTGTTGTTCTTCATCTTGAAGTAACCATGAGGCCTTCAACAAAGAGTAAACACACATACATACCTTATAGTGCATCATTTTCAAACACAGATCTTGTTTTATTTTATGATCTTGTAAGTATGCAGTGGATAAATTAAGTACCAATGTCAGGATAAGGAGGTGGTTTGATGAATAAGCAGTCTTCGAGTCTGTAAATGTAGAGGAAGATCCCATTTTAGTAAATACGGGACTGTCTGGTGATATGGTCTGATCATCTTCATCTGAGGTTTCGAATTTACTGCATGATTCGAGCACGAACACTGCGTTTTGCGTATTCACCAGCCATTCCGGAAGTGATACAAAAGGAAACTACATACATACGTAGAGTCTATCAGCAAACTATCTAACAACGTCTGAAAATGATACTAAAGCAATTAAACAGTGATTAACCATGCAGACAGACAATACTCTGCATCCCCCTCGATGATCCGTCTGTCCGTCTCGTTTTCTTTTATTAATTTTTCTATATTTTATTTATTAATTTATGTTTTTTTGCGAAAACGACGTGGAAGCACGTGCTGCCGTGCCTCCGGGTAGCTACGCGCCTGAGTCTAGAAATAACATAGTCGTGAGCAGTAAGACAGAGAGAGTCGACATGACAAGCGAATCAGAAGGATCTGAAACAACCCTCTTTGAAGAGTGCACCTGTTTACCTTAAAAATATATTGCAATATTTAATATACAACAACGCTCCTCTAGTGATGTGTGCAGGTGTGCATTATTTATACTGTTTGTTTTAATGTCATATATCGATGTTTTATTGCTACTTGAATAATGTAATTCTACAAGTACAAAAGTATATATCAATGAAGGCGTAGTTCTCTGTACTACATAGTTACGTTCTACTAGTGCTCGACAGTTTTACTCTGTACCATCATTCCGATGAGAAACATTTGAAACGTCAAATACACAGAAAAACAGGTTGCATACAATTGACAGAAACCACAACCAAATTCCGCACGATCTTCATACAATCGTCAGCATGTATACCTTTTCAAAATACGACCCAATTTCAACTGTTTCATATATCAAGACAATATGGTATCACGATTTTCCTATAGTGTGCTTCGTCTGTTTAGAGCTCGGTTTAGCTAATAAAATAACCAGTAATTGTTCACTGTATTAGTGCAAATAAAATATATGACCTTTCTCAATGATTATGTTAAAGAGGGGGATCATAATACAGATGAAGAACAACAATGAAAGCGTTGTTCCATTTGCCAAATCTTACCATGTATTAATAGGGATTTTGTCCCATGTTCATTTGCTCCATATTCCTTTATTTGTTCATTTATTCTGAAAATAGGAATGGACGAAAAAAAAAATCAGTTTAACGAAGTTCAAAACAGAGAATCAATTTGTCCCTGAACAAATCTCCAACCAATCTCCAATCAAGTAGTGTAAAAGAACATATTTTGAACGCTGATGGTAAGGAATTGCAATGTCATCGATTCAGAGGCTTGGAAAAAGAGCGACCAAGCATTTACAAAAAAAACGAAGACGAATAAATACTTCTCAACTGTCAAGAATCAACATTCGGAGGCATACGAATATAACAGTGTCGACAGATATATGTACGAGATATTGTCGGATGTAAAAATGTATCATTATTGGTTAATATCCTCAAAAGGACAGAGAATTATTTGAATTGAAAAGGAAAATGATAACTGGAAAGAGTCTACATATATACTCATTTTCACAATGGATTGCAAGCTTCACGTTTCAGATATGATGCTCTCAAAACTAAGTTATACTTAAGATATATAAATGACAATTACGTAGATTCATCCATACCACCAAATCTATCAGTGGTAATAGATACGTCTGACAATGTCTTGCCGGTTGGGCCTAGGTTTATTCGAGTTTCTATGGCACCGTTCTGACTTACGGAATTTCAGACTGTGAAGTGTAATACGACACCCAGCAGAAAGAAGAATAACGTCATATACTAGTACACATACACCCTTAAAAGACACCGCGCTTGAATTTCTAACATTAACAATGTACTTAGAAGTGCATATAATTAATACTGGGTAATACTGGGAACTTACATTTGGGAAAACACACCAAAGCAACATGTAATGAAGCGTACAGAATCTTAGGCCTGTTCAGGAGGGATCTATCATCGTGTTCACCTAAATTGAAACTGCAAGCATATAAAGGATTAGTTAGACCACTCCTGGAATATGCTAGTTCTGCTCGGGACCCTTATCAGGAATATATGAAAGATCAAACAGAAAATTTCCAGAAAATACCAGCAAGATTTATAACACTTAGTAGTAAGTCTTCCACGGAAGTCTTCCTGCGTAATAAAAATAAAAGTAAGTTACGTCAAAAAGGAAGTGGGCATGCAAAAGATTCCAGACCCTCTTACAAATTATAGGTCCCCATACTGATACTCCATGCCAAATTGCAGAAGGCAGGGATATGTGGTGTCTGAGAAAAATATGACAAATTTTCAAGACTGGAAAAATATTCTAAGTTCAGTCATACAGGAAGTGGGCATGCCAGAGATTCAAAACTCTATTACAGGGTATAGGTCCCCATACTGATACTCCATGTTGAATTACAGAAGGCTGGGAATTGTGATTCCGGAGTACAATGTGACAGAAATTTTTTGTGACACCAATCGGCAAAAATATTTCAAGTTCCGTCAAACAGGAAGTAGCCATGCAAGAGATCCCAAACTTTATTACACGATATAGGTCCCCATACTGATACTCCATACTGAACTGTGGAAGGCTAGGATCTGTGGTTCCTGAGAAAAATGTGACAGAAATTTTCAAGACGCAAAAAATATTCAAGTTCCGTCAAACAGGAAGTGGGCAAGCGAGAGATCCCAAACTCTATTACACGGTTTAGGTCCCCATAATGATACTCAATGCCAAATTGCAGAAAGCTCTGATACATAGTTCCTGAGAATACTGTGACAGAAATTGTTGTGACGCCGACGACGACGGATAGTGATCCCTATATGTCGCCACTGCGTGAACGCAGGCGACACAATTAGATAAACAAATTGAACCAGGATCCTTCACAAGAACATATATTGAACTAAAACTGAAACCACTATCAGAAAGAAGAAAGAATAACCAGTTTCAAAGGCCTAAATTACCGTGCCAGTATACCAACAAATCTTCTCAGCAGACCTACATGTATCACGAAAAGTACGTACATTGAACATCTCAATAGGATATATGCCAGAACTGATATCTTAAAATAAAACTTTCCTCCCAATTCAATAACAGACAGGAACTCGCTATCACCAGACATATTGACCAAAGTTGCAACAGTTCAGGACCCAGTAACCAAATATACAAAGATCTTATAAATACGCTACTTGACGCAAGCGTGGTGAATTGAAGTCGGTTTTGATGTATGCAGAATCAAGATCAAGATCAAGGCCATATAATCATGAAGTCTGAGTAATACGAAGAATTTAAAAAGAATAAAATGTAACTACTACACCGATTGGCCGACATCCACTTGCATTTTATCTTGATGTCATGAAGAAGGATGCAACAAAATCGGACATCTCAAGGGTTGTTTCAGATGACGGAAACATTGAACCAAAATGTTATATTTGCAACTGAAATCAAATGTCCTTTTTTGCCAGACAATCAACCACTATTCAACTACTCTATATTTATTTTGTCCTTTGAGAAATACCATTGAATGATATCTTAAGGATGTAGTAAGGTGAGTTTTTTGCAATTTGTAAAATCCATTCGGATTTCTCTGATTTTATCCAGTATTACTATATAAAATATTTTGCCCCATTACACCCAATTTTCTAGTCATAAAATTCTTCANGACGATCAACGTATTAATGATTAATTGTTCCTGAAGAAACATTCTCTTTAATAATATACGTCACAAATTATAATTATAGAAATTATCATGGAAATGTTCGGCTGAATTACGATCACTGTCTAAATCAAATACAAAAGTATTTTGGAATACGTTGGAAAAATCGGGAGACCCACAGGTTGACTTGGAAACATTTTTTGAGTTTTTTAAAGAAATTGAATACATTTGAGGAGGAGGATGAGGAGGGTATTGATTTTGTTGATATTAATGCTGTTTGTTATATATAGTATCTAACATTGTTTCCAGTTTATTGCGTATATTTCTCACATCGAGATAGTTAAATTTTCACATTTTAAAGTTCGAGGTTGATCCGAGAACTTTAAAATGTGAAAATTTAACTATCGAGATGTGAGAAATTATCGTAATAAACCGGAAAACAATGTTAGAGATTTTTTCTCTAATTCCTACTCAATTTATTTGACGTAAAGCGATCTCCGTAGTCAGTCCAGTCTCAAGTATGCCGCCATTTTGTTGCTATCATCGTTGCTATGTGTATCATTGCGCCTTTAATTGAAAGGGTTGTTGAGTGTAATATTTTTGATAAAAAATGTCAAATTATTAATAAATTGAGTTATCTTAGTAATAAAATGTAAAAATTAATTCGCTAGACAATGATGCAGGTGTTAATTTCATCAACATCCGGTAGCACTATTTCTAGAAACTGACACGAGACAGCCAATCAGCAAATGAGATCAATGTCTAAACATGTTGATTATTGAGTTCATCTAACATCATTTGGGAAGTATCTATTTTGAACAAGAATTAGAGAAAATCCTATATATGATGAAATTTTGAATGATACTATAAGTGAGTTAGAAATTACTGAAGCAATTAAAGAATTAAAAAACAACAAAGCTCCAGGTAATGATAAAATTATAAATGACTACTTGAAAAATTCGCCTCCAGTTTTTATTTCAATATATTGTAATTTATTTGATATTGTCCTTACTTCAGGTATCATCGCACAAAATTGGACAAGTGGTATCAATAAAACCTACTTATAAAAATAAAGGCAGTCCTACTGACCCAGATAACTATAGGGCAATTACGCTTATAAGTTGTCCTGGAAAATTATTCACTGCCATTATTAATAAGCGTTTGAAAGTTTTGCGAATGAAGTATCACTTATTTCGGAAATTCAAGCTGGTTTCCGAAAGGGATATTCCACTGTTGATAATATTTGTGTGTTGCATACTCTTATTGAATTATAATTCAGTTTTGGTAAGAAATTATATTGTACTTTCGTTGATTTTCGAAAAGCATTCGATACAGTCTGGCATTTGGGATTATGGAGAAAACTACAAACTAGTGAAATTAAGGGGGAATTTGTTTTTGGGTTATTTATAATATGTACCAGGGTATTAAATCTTGTGTTCAATGTAATAGTGAGAACTCAGGATTTTTTACATGTCTTATTGGTGTGCGACAGGGGCATATTTATCGCCTTTTCTATTTTCTATTTTTCTAAATGATCTAGAAGATTATTTTAGTCATTTTGATGGACTTCCCTTTGAAAAGGTACAGGAGAAACTAGAAAATGAGTAACATATTTTTTTTTTATAAACTGTTTGTCATTTTTGTCTCGCCCGCGACGAAAGGCGCGGAAAGCGAGACATATGCGTACAAAGTATGACGGCGGCGGCGGCGGCGGCGGCGGCGGTGGCGACGGCGTAAACTTTCATGTTAAGTTTTTGTGATTAGGTCACTAAGTGGTAGGTCAATGATATTTGGTACACAGGTGGGTCTTGAGTAGTACATGACAGTCTGCTATATGGCTTTTGTCTGCGACCTCAATTTCACGGTCCAGTGAACATGTTAAGTTTTTGTGCTTAGTTTAGTTTCTCAGTAACTATAAGTGGTAGGTCAATGATATTTGGTATACAGGTGGGTCTTGAGTAGTACATGACAGTCTGCTATATGGCTTTTGTCTGTGACCTCAATTTCACGGTCCAGTGAACATGTTAAGTTTTTGTGCTTAGTTTAGTTTCTCAGTAACTATAAGTGGTAGGTCAATGATATTTGGTATACAGGTGGGTCTTGAGTAGTACATGACAGTCTGCTATATG
>MJUU01028665.1:282018-294594 GCA_002080025.1 Modiolus philippinarum
AAAAGTATTGAGATATTAGATGTATTCATCCAGCCAGAAATTAATCAGTTGTTTGGCTTGTGTGCCTGGTCAATCAGCAGATTCAAACATAAAAAAGTTTCCAGGAGAA
This sequence comes from Modiolus philippinarum, assembly GCA_002080025.1. Classification (NCBI taxonomy): domain Eukaryota; kingdom Metazoa; phylum Mollusca; class Bivalvia; order Mytilida; family Modiolidae; genus Modiolus; species Modiolus philippinarum. The sequence goes on from MJUU01028665.1 coordinate 282,128, forward strand.
AATTGTCAGTTAAAGATGAAAAACTACCACCCTTGCACTTAAATGTTTGAATTTCTTACTACTCTACTCCATTATTTATGAATCATTTATTTGCAAGAGTGGTCAAACCATATCCTGCAGTTATATCTTGATAAACCAAAAATGTTGTAAATCACAAATTTTTGTGATTATTTCACATTTGTAATAATGTGATTGACATGACATTTTGATTACTGATACATTCACACATTCTTACATTGGGATCTCTATATATTGCACACTGATACTGGAACCAACGTTAGTCACATTAGTTGTTATATGGTCCCCTTTAAAAATTATGTCTGGCAGGAGTTCACCTCATCCAAAATAATTGCCAGGGGCCATTTATGTACTTTAGACTGCTAAGGAAGCTTCATGTTCTAGATGAACAATACAGGCTCTAGAGACCTTCTTATTCTGTTATGAAATTGTGAACCCCCAAGAGAAAATGTAAAAATGTAGTCTTTGGTGTTCAATTGTAAATTAATATTTTTTTTCCAAAAATATCGAATTTTTCATCTTAATGCTATTCAAAAACAAACACAGTGACCCCAATATTTATCCTAACTAATATGAGCATCTTCTCCGAAAAAACTAAATTTATGGCAAGCATACATGTGATCTCCCGACGGGATCATGGAAATCTCCCGGATTTTCAAGGGCTTCTTTCATCTCCCGGAATTCCAGAAATATCTCCCGGAAATTCGGCTTCCAGCCAAAATAAAAAAATGTGTACAAAATCGCCATTTAAGAGTATTCCCAAGGGATATAATTGGCCTATAGTCACTTGACTGCTCATAATCTTTGTTACTGTAATCTAATTGTCCAAACTGACACTTTAATTACACCTGTAATGCTAATTAAAGGATTAGGTCAGTTGTAAACAAACGCCGTCGGTGATTTGTTTACCTGTGTTCCTGGACATGGTATCACTAATTACCGGTCAATCAGAGATAACTTGCTTACCTGTATGGCAATTGACTATCAGTTATTTAAAATAATTAATTCTTTGAACATTAAAATCTTTCTTTCAGCAAATTTTTCATAATTAACAGGTCAAACTTTCTCTTTGAATACATTTATTTTATTTAAAGATCACGTTTCTTTTGAAGTTGGGTTATTTCCCCCTTAAAAACTGTCTTTCCATTTCCATGAATTTATTTTTTAGAATTGAACTTTTGCTGATATTTGCTAGATCAATATAACAGAAATTTCTATATCACCACTATTTTAGCAAAAAAATGTGTTTGTAAACAATATTTGTTTGATATTTTGCAAAATAATTTCTTTAAAATTACAAATTAATAGAAAGTAAAACTGAGATATAGATATTAATAATGCTCTGATGTTGATTGCTTTTAAAAATTTTCTAATTTCCAAGTAAGTGAGTGCATAATGCAGGTATAGTGATATAATTCTCTGTAAGTAAGAAGGAAAAGAACCCAAAAATATCACTGATGTGCTCTCATCTAAGCATTACAAAATAGACGAAAACAAATACATAAATAATTATAAATCATTAAAGTAAAAGCTTCATAGTACACATTGCCATGCGAAACTGATACGCAAAAGTGACTAAGGGTCTCAAAATCTTAGCTTAATCGCTGGCAGTACATATATTTTATGTTGAAAATACGGCAATAAAAAATCTCCCTGATTTCACCTGAAAAAATGGCTAATCTCCCTGAAAATCAAGGCTATCTCCTGCATTGGCTCCAGAGACCTATCACATGTATGGGCAAGTACTCTGAGTAGAACCATCTTTAAAAAGAAAATCAATATTGCATGTTATGTATTATTTAAAAATATATAAGGACAAACTAAGCATTCTGTATTTTCTATTTCAGTATGACGTGATGCTGTCAGGAATGCCATCAGAGGAATGAATGAAGAGTGAATGTAAATGAATGAATGGAATCCTGGATGTTCCAGGCAGCAATCTTAACGGATGTTCACAACATTGTTAACCAGCTGATGTTATCCCTGAATCATGGTTAAAATTAAATGTTATAGTGCCAAGACCTTAGAGACACAATATAATGTTGTATACAAATGTACCTCGGTCTTAATATATTACACTGCAACTACTTACTTTGGATAACTTGAAGCTGATGTACACTGAAAAGTCAACATCCGAATTCCTTATAGTGCTAGACAGTTACATGATTTGGTATTTGTTTTGTCTCAGGCCTTTTGTGATTAACAAAAACAAAAAGATCTGCATTCAAAGTGAAAAATGGGTAAAAAATAACGGGAGGGAGGAAAACAATTTACAGATTGTAAGCATTGTCATAATTTGTTGTCTTTGAAGTAAAAATTATGTCTCAATTCCACACTGCCATTCAAACAAAAAATCATGTAATCAACTCAGAAGTGTATAAAAAGTTGGATTAACCTTGTAATTATCAGACCTACAGTCAAATCTTGTGTCAAAAACTCTTATTATACCCCCACTCGCTAGAGAGGGGGTGTACTGGATTCACCTTGTCCGTCTGTTCGTCCGTCCATCCGTTCGTCGGAAAAAATTTTTGTCGCATTTTTCTCAGCTTCTACAAGATTTCAAAATTGGTATGCAGGCTCTATATGGTTAGTTGTAAGGAACGTCCTATTTTGAGTCCTGTCGAATGTGTACTTCCTGTTTGACGAAATGTGGACTTAGTTACAAAATGTAGTGGAAACATGAAGTTTTCGTCGCATTTTTCTCGGCTTCTACTTGAGGGATTGATTTCAAAATTGGTATGCAGCCTTTATATGGTTAGTTGTAAGGAACGTCCTATTTTGAGTCCTGTTGGATGTGTACTTCCTGTTTGACGAAATGTGGACTTAGTTACGAAATGTAGTGAAAACATGAATTTTTCGTCGCATTTTTCTCAGCTTCTACAAGAGGGATTGATTTCAAAATTGGTATGCAGCCTCTATATGGTAAGTTGTAAGGAACATCCTGTTTTGAGTCCTGTCGGATATGTACTTCCTGTGTAACAAAATGTGGACTATGTTACGAAATGTAGTGAAAACATGAATTTTTCGTAGTATTTTTCTCGGCTTCTACCAGGGGGATTGATTTCAAAATTGGTATGCAGCCTCTATATGGTTAATTGTAAGGAACGTCCCATTTTGAGTCCTGTCAGATGTGTACTTCCTGTTTGACGAAATGTGGACTTTGTTACGAAATGTAGTGAAAAAATGAATTTTTCGTCACATTTTTCTCAGCTTCTACAAGAGAGATTGATTTCAAAATTGGTATGCAGCCTCTGTATGGTTACTTCCTGTTTGACGAAATGTGGACTTTGTTACGAAATGTAGTGAAAAAATGAATTTTTCGTCACATTTTTCTCAGCTTCTACAAGAGAGATTGATTTCAAAATTGGTATGCAGCCTCTATATGGTTAATTGTAAGATAGGTCCTATTTTGACTCCTGTCAGATGTGTACTTCTTGTTTGACGAAATGTGGACTTAATTACAAAATGTAGTGTAAACATGAATTTTGGTCCAGGGTTCAATGAGTGGGGGTATACTTGGTTGCCTTTCTCCGACAGCTCTTGTTAGTTCGCCTCAACGAAGTTGAGGAGGACTATCGGAGTACCCCGGCGTCCGCGTCTACGTCCGCGTCCGCATTTAGGTATATATCTTGGTAACTATGAAGGGTAGGATCATCAAACTTTGTATACAGATGCATCTTGGGCTATCTCACATCCTTCAAGAAAATTGGGTCTCTTTGACCTATATTTTCCGCTTGAATGACTTACATTCAAGTTTACGTCCGAGTTCAGATCTCAGTCACTATACATGGTAGGATCATGTAACCTTGCATATGCATGCATCTCTGATGGTAGGTCAGCATCCAGGCAAAATTAGGTCACTTTGACCTTTATTTTCCGCTTGAATGACTTACTTTCAAGTTTATGTCCAAGTTCAGATCTCAGTCACTATACATGGTAGGATCATGTAACCTTGCATATGTATGCAACTTTGATGGTAGGTCAGCATCCATGCAAAATTAGGTCACTTTGACCTATAATTTATTCTTGATTGATTTACATTCAAGTTTTTGGACGAGTTCAGATTTCAGTCACTTTACATGGTAGGATCATCTAACCTTGCATATGCATGCATCTCTGATGTTAGGTCAGCATCAAGGCAAAATTAGGTCACTTTGACATATATTTAATGCTTGATTGATTAACATTCAAGTTTTTGGATGAGTTCAGATCTCAGTCACTATACATGGTAGGATCTTGTAACCTTGCATATGCATGCAACTCTGATGGTAGGTCAGCATCCAGGCAAAATTAGGTCACTTTGACCTATATTTTACTCTTGATTGATTTACATTCAAGTTTTTGGATGAGTTCAGATCTCAGTCACTATACATGGTAGGATCATTGTAACCTTACATATGCATACATCTCGGATGGTAGATCAGCATATGCATCCAGGCAAAATTGGGTTACTCTGACAATGTGCCATAACGAGGCGAACTCTGTAATCGTTGATTACCTATGTTTTTTGGAAATTGTCAGTCCCTTTAGAATTGACCTTTTAAATTAAATATAATTATAATTCTTTTACCTTTATTAGCGGTCCAATTTGATCATTTCTGACCAATTACCTGTCATTGGTTTGTTTACCTATGTTCATGATCAAAGTAACTAGCCCATTCAAGAAATTAGGAGTGTATCTTTGATACTGCTCCATTTCTTATCATGATACACCCCTTATTTTCACAACTTACTGTATATACTCGATTATAAGTCGGAAATTTGGGAGCTAAAATTCATTTCTAGAGAAGGGATCCAACTTATAAGAGTAACCAAGAACCAAGGAGGAAAGTCAAGAACGTAAAATGTCCAGTAGACACATGCAATGATGACCAAATACAGTTTGCCGGTATTCAAAAATCATCTGGGTGTATTGAGACATTATTTATTACTTTTAATAAAAGAAATAAGCATTTTTTGAGTTGTTTTCTTACTAAATTCACAATGATTTCATTTCAGCATCATGGAGGTACTTTATGTGTTGATTTCCCTAATTACCGAAAACTGACAATAACTAACACCTTTCTCCTTGGAGTGTCATATTGTATCTTACGTGACTATTCCAATACTGTTTATTTAAGAAATAATTCATGAGAGTGTGAATATATGGAGATTTTACCACGGGTAGGCCCTTTATGGCAAATATTTTACCCCGAGTGGATGCGAGTAAAGTATGAGGTTTTGTTCTATGACACTGCAAAAACTGTTGTCAAACTGTCTATGACGTTATCAAAAGTACCGTCGATTGTCATGACAATACCCACCAATATATGCGGATTTTACCACGCCTATGTACACAAGGCGATTAAAGAACGTTATATTAAAATCTTTTTTAACATCTAGTCCATATAATAGACTTAATTTTTATTTTAATTCTAATTTAAGACTGGCTATAAAAAATTTTAATATTGGAAATACATACTTTTATGCTCATTTCGCTTATCATATTTTGGGGTTTTTGGTCGTATCATATATGTTAACTTCAGTTATTTCCCCTTAATACAATGTCTTGGCCAGAAAAATGAAGAAAGCTGCTTTTAGCAAATATAAAATGCTTCACATGCAGCATTTATCTCATGTAGAAGATATTCTTTTATTCCAATGTACGCAATTTTCATATTGAAGTTATGGTACACAACTTGACAACGATCTCCGACCGACTTATAATCATGGTCAATGCTAAATACAAAGTTTTTCTTCAAGAAAAGACCTTCCGACTTATAATCGAACCGACTTAGAATCGAAAATATACGGTAGGTAGAAAAAGGGCCAGCCCTGTAAAATATTTCTAATGAATGAAATTGACACCATTTTAAGTTGAGTTACTTCTTTTTGTGTTGTGACAATAAATTTATGAAGTGTTATATTTTATTGAACACAGTATTCCAATTCTTATCTTACAGAATTTAAAACTTTTTATAGATTTGTATTATTCAATACCATATAGTGGGTAATTTTCAAGGTTGCAAGATTTCGAGATTCTATCACCGAAAAGGGGTATTTTATTTTACCAGTCATCAATTTTCGTGGATGGAAAATTGTGTATTAAAGGGAAAGACATGTATAAAGATGTACTGAAAATTTCACAAGTTTTTTTATTTTCGAGCTTCCAGAAACCTTGCGAATATAGCGAAAATTAGAACATCACAAAAATTACCCGCTATACAGTATGTTATAAACTTGTGTTCTTCATACTAATAGCTTTACAAAAAGAAAATGCTCATACACCCACTTAAATAATGTATATTGCTAGGGGGGTGTCTTACTCTATATTTGTTGATTACATGATCATTAATTTAGGGTTGTTTGGGTTTGACTGTTGTTACTTGAGTACAAGATTTGATTAAAAAATAATAAAGAGGTCATATTGACCTTGTATGGATAATTTGTGTACAGTTGTAACACTTTAAATATATATTCAAACTGATTTTAAAGAAACGTGTGATTTAAATTTGTATATGAATAAAGTGCTGATTTATAATAAAGATAAGACAAGAAAATATTTCCGCTTGAAAATAAAATCAAGTAGAGAAGTCTTTTTGCTGTTCTTTTATCCCAACTTTACTATAAAGGGAGTTGACTCTGTTAATTGTAGTATATAGTGAGTAAAACCACATGTAGACTGAACTAAATTTAAGCATCCCAAACCACCTTCTTTTACAAACTTATACCTTAACTAATTGACCGTAGTGAATATCAATAAAATGTCAAAAGTGCCAAACAATGCAGCAGGATTAAACGATTTGCTTCTGCAGCAAGTTTGATCCACTGCGTTGTTTGACACGAGTGACATTTTTATACCCCCTCAAACAAAGTTTGGGGGTATATAGCAATTACCCTGTCTGTCCGTCCGTCTGTCCGTCCATGTACCTTGTCAGCGCATGTTCTCCTAAACGGCTGCTTGGATTTTGATGAAATGTTATACAGTTGTGATACACTACCTGAAGATGTGCATGAAGTTATATGGTTGCTCTCTGAAAATTTTAAGGGGAGATAATTTGTCTTTGAATATTTTCTCGAAAAGGGGGGAGGACAAGCCTTGTCAGCGCATTTCTCCTTAACGGCTGCTTGGATTTTGATGAAATGTTACACAGTTGTAGTACACCACCTGAAGCTGTGCATGAAGTAATATGGTTGCTTTCTGAAAATTTGAAGGGATTAGAATTTGTCTTTGAATATTTTCTGGCAAAAGGGGAGGACGAACCTTGTCAGTGCATTTTCTCCTAAACGGATTCTTGGATTTCGATGAAATGTTGCATAGTTGTAGTACACCACCTGAAGATGTGCATGAAATAATATGGTTTCTGCTCGAAATTTTGATGGGGAGATAATTCATCTTTGAATATTTTCTGGTAAAAAGGGTGGACGAATTTGTCAGCGCATTCTCTCTTAAACGGGTATTTGGATTTTGATGAAATCTTACACAGTTGTAGTATACCACCTGAAGATTTGCATGAAGTTATATAGTTTGCTGTCCAAAATTTTGAAGAGGAGATAATTCATCTTTGAAAAATTTCTGGAAAAAAGAGGGAAGGTATATCAATCATACTTGTATTATGTCACATTTGTACTGTGTCCACAAATGTATTGTGTCCACACACACTTAAAATTACACTTGCCATATTGATTCAGGGTTCAATCAGCGGGGTGTATAACTGGCTGCCATTCAGCGACAGCTCTAGTTGTTGATGTAAAGACAGTGAATAAGTTAGGATATTTTTAGCTGACCTGGTCTAAAAGGCTATGTGAGCTATTGCCATCACTGTTCTATTGCATGGTTTTTACCATGTATTTGTAGAGACTCTGTCTCGTATGCATTTACTCTATATCCTTACAATACAATTGTTATTGGCAATTAAGAACCAAACTTAGTCATAATGATCCTTTTATAGTCCCCTTTTAGCTCACCTGGTCAACCAGGTTAGTTGACTATATCCTAAATGATATAAGGGTCTCATTGTCTAGTCATAGACATAAAACGCCACTGAACTGGTCTCGATCATGATTATATAACTGCAAACCAAAGATCAATGGGCTACTATGAGCGGTTGATGTTAAACGGACCCAAGAAAAAAAACCCACATTTGACTAACAGTGCAAAATTTCAAAGTCAGTGGAGCATGACTGCGGGGGCATAGACATAAAACACCACTGAAACTTTTCTGTACTGATGCTAATGTAACTGCATATCAAATATCAATGGGCAACTAAGAGTGGTTGATGCTAAAAAGACCCAAGAAAAAACTTAATTGATAAACAGTGCAAAATTTCAAAGTCAGTGGAGCATGACTGAGGGGACATAGACATAAAACGCCACTGAAACTGATCTGTACTGATGCTAATGCAACTGCGTACCAAATATCACTGGACAACTATGAGTGGTTGATTCTAAACAGACACATGAAAAAACTTTTGAAAACATTTGAAAAAAACAATTCAAAATTTCAAAGTCAATGGAGCATAGACATAAAACACCACTGAAACTAAGCTGTACTGATGCTAATGCAACTGCATACCAAATATCAAAAGGCTAGCACAGGTGGTTGATGTTAAACAGACCCAAGAAAAACTTGAATAATTGTGGACGCTGCCGCCGGAATCACCATACCTGTCTCGCTTTTTTCGACTATCATCGAAGGCTCGACAAAAACAATATGTCTACCCCTTGAGAAAGGGAGACATAATTTACCCCATGAATGTGGGATTGTCAACAAACGTAAAAAACTAACTGGCAAAGTGTTCTTATAATGGCTGTCATCCGTAGCCGAAGACTAACAGAAGACGATCACAGGGCACTCAGCAAGTCAATTAAAGCGCACTCATCAAGCCATTTGCCAAAAATCTTGGCATAATATGGATAAAAGTTTCAGAGGAGTTTCATATCTTATATCCAATGTCAAGCCATGTTCCTTGCAGCAATCTTGAATGGGTGTGGCCTCTCCAGACACAATTTTTTAGGGGTACCACCAAAGAACTAAGTTTTGTTGAAATTGGTCCAATGATTTTGGAGAATATCTTGGAATGCATCTTCATCAGGTCAAATTATTAGCTAGTTTATCTGCTGGTGACCATCTTGTATGACATGTGAACCTGCCAGACATCTTTGTTGGAACAACATAAGGATCATCATGACTAAGTTTGATTCTAATTTGGCAAGTTCTTTCAGAGAGGGTCTTGAAAGTTTTTTCCATAGGTTCCAATGTTAAACTATGTTCCCTGCTGTACCATTTCGGATTGGGTACGAGTCCAATGACTTTGGTCTCAATAACCAGTTATAACGTTGCCATTCACTTCAAGGCAAAAACAGGCAATTTTCAAAGTTTTGCCCTTAACATATACAGTTAACACGAGTCTCATGTCATATATCATTTCGAAGCATTTTATCTAAGGAATCCAAACCTGTTGTAAAAATATGAGTTTCACCATTTAGTTTTCTCACAAAATAGCAACAAATGAAAATATGAAATGTTTACATTTTTGATGAGATGTGCTGCCCCACCATGACAAATGTCCTTTCACTCAGGTGTCAACAAAATATTCATAAACTCTCTTGAAATATGACACTTTGTCCCATAATCATATGCTATTAGCTTTCATTGAAGCCTTTGTATGATGTTCTCACCATTAAAATATAGTATTTATGATTTGAAACACCATATTTTAAAATTTTTATTTAGGAACTTTTTGACTGAGGGGCTAATTGACTTGAAAGTGGTTAGTGAGACCTTTACATTGATCCCAAATCCAACTTGAAAGTTAACATTCATTACCATTGCACAAATATCTCATAAGCACAACAGTTATTTATCTTAAAGTTTTGAAGGATTTTGATGAAGATTTACATACGGCAAGGACACCATATGTAGATGTGCATTAAGGAATTTGATTCTTGTCCGAATCCAGGAAAGGGAGATAATTTGACTTTGACTTATTGATTCCATCAGCACAAATTACCTTGTAAATGCAACTCCAACCACTTGAAGGATTTTGATGAAGTTTAACACAAAGGAAGGACAATATACACGTATGTGCATGAAGGACTTTAATTACTGTCTGACCCTTTGAAGGGGGAGATGATCTGACTTAATTTTTATTAGCTCACCTGGCTAATGCCATGGTGAGCTTTTGCTATCACTTTGCGTCCGTCGTCCGTCCGAACTTTTCATTCAAAGATCTCTGAAACTACCAGGTCAATTGGAACCAAACTTGGCCACAATAGTCCTTGGGTGGTCCCTTACAAAAAGCTGTTTTTCAGGTCTGCCCAATATCCAAGATGGCCGCCAGCAGGAAGTATAGTTTTAACATTGGACCCTATGGGAAAACACATTCAAAGATCTTCTTCTCTGAAACTACTGAGCCAATTGGCATCAAACTTGGCCACAATAGTCCTTTGGTAGTCCCTTACAAAAAGCTGTTTTTCAGGTCTGCACGATATCCAAGATGGCCGCCAGCAGGAAACATAGTTTTAACATTGGACCCTATGGGAAAACGCATTCAAAGATCTTCTCCTCTGAAACTATCAAACCAATTGGCACAAAACTTGGCCACAATAGTCCTTTGGTGGTCCCTTACAAAAAAGCTGTTTTTCAGGTCCGTGCGATATCCAAGATGGCTGCCAGCGGGAACATAGTTTTAACATTTGACTCTATGGGAAAACACATTCAAAGATCTTCTTCTCTGAAACTATTAAGCCAGTTGGCACCAAACTTGGCCACAATAGTCCTTTGGTGGACTCTTACAAAAAAGCTGTTTTTCAGGTCCGTGCTATATTTAACATGGACATCAGCAGGGAAGATAGTTTTAACATTGGACCCTATGGGAAAACTCATTCAAAGATCTTCTCCCCTGAAACTACTGAGCCAATGGAACCAAACTTGGTCAAAATAGTTTTTATGTGGACTCCTGAAAAGAAAAATGTTTTTTTCCTCTGGTTCCAACTTTGTCCAAGATTGCTGCCAGCAGGGAACATATTTTAACATTGGACCCATGGGGAACACTAACAGACATCTTTTCCCCTTAAACTAATTGGGCATATTGGAACTATAGTTTTATTATATACATGTATATAGGCTTNNNNAATCAAGGACCAGGTGAGTGATACAGGCTCTTGAGAGCCTCTTGTTTGAAGAGTACCATCTAAAGACCTTGTGTAACTACATTTGGTCTTTGAATGTTTTCCACAGGGTTAAATGTTCAACTGTTTTTCCCCATGGCAGCTATCATGAATGAGGTGTCGATCTTCCTAAAAATTTTTTTAAAGGGGGCCAAAGTTTTGTTCTTATTGGACAATTCGTCTCAGAGAAGAATATCTTTGTCAAAGGTTTATGACAGTTGGATGTACAACATGGTGGCCAAAGCTAACCCTACCTTTAACCAGGTGAGAAAGCTGCTAGGAATACTGGTTCCATCTTACTACCTGTTTGCAAAAAAACTTACAAATGATTGAGGGAACAAGAGCTAGTATCAGTAAGTGTGCAATGTACACATATAGAGCAAATGCATGTTGAATATGAAGTGGCTAGGCTGACTGATTCAGACAATTCACTGAGGGAACAAGAGCTAGTATCAGTAAGTGTGTGCAATGTACACATATAGAGCAAATGCATGTTGAATATAAAGTGGCTAGGCTGACTGATTCAGACAATTCATTGAGGGAACAAGAGCTAGTATCAGTAAGTGTGTGCAATGTACATATATAGAACCAAATGCATGTTGAATATGAAGTGGCTAGGCTGACTGATTCAGACAATTCATTGAGGGAACAAGAGCTAGTATCAGTAAGTGTGTGCAATGTACACATATAGAGCAAATGCATGTTGAATATGAAGTGGCTAGGCTGACTGATTCGGACAATTCATCGAGGGAACAAGAGCTAGTATCAGTAAGTATGTGCAATGTACACATATAGAGCAAATGCATGTTGAAGTGGCTAGGCTGACTGATTCAGACAATTCATTGAGGGAACAAGAGCTAGTATCAGTAAGTGTGTGCAATGTACACATATAGAACCAAATGCATGTTGAATATGAAGTGGCTAGGCTGACTGATTCACACAATTCATTGAGGGAACAAGAGCTAGTATCAGTAAGTGTGTGCAATGTACACATGTAGAGCAAATGCATGTTGAATATGAAGTGGCTAGGCTGACCGATTCAGACAATTCATTGATGGAACAAGAGCTAGTATCAGTAAGTGTGTGCAATGTACACATATAGAGCAAATGCGTGTTGAATATGAAGTGGCTAGGCTGACTGATTCAGACAATTTATTGAGGGAACAACAGCTAGTATCAGTAAGTATGTGCAATGTACACATATAGAGCAAATGCATGTTGAATACGAAGTGGCTAGGCTGACTGATTCAGACAATTCATTGAGGGAACAAGAGCTAGTATCAGTAAGTGTGTGCAA
>MJUU01028666.1:6074-40742 GCA_002080025.1 Modiolus philippinarum
GTGGTGAGTAAATATCTAAATCAATATTCTTAACAGAATAAATATAATAAAATAAGCTCTGATATATAAAAATAATGTGTCACATGGAAAAGCAAACAAAAAATATCTTTGTGGTAGAGGTTAGACTGTTAAATCTATATCCTGATAGCCTTAGAAAATATCTTTATAGTAAAGTTTTATGTTGAAGTGAGTGTACAGTTGATGATACTTAATTTGCATAGATCGCATTGGCACACCCTTCAGGCTGTAACGTGTTTTTTTTTTCAAAAAATTGCTTTAAAGGGTGTAAAAGAAAAAATATTTGAGAAAGTGCCAATGGAATATAATTTGAAAATGAATTTCTTTTTTTTTGATAGGTAAATGGTAAATACTGTTAGGCTTCAACTGTACTTTTAATACAGGGTATGACATTCAATACGCAAATAAAACGATAGATGGACAAAAGTCTATGTTAAAGAAGCCAAAGTTAAACTATCGTCCCAATATGCCAAGTGGTAGGGAGGAAAAAGATCTTCCAAAGTGTTTCAGTAGGGTCCAATATTAACCTACATGTATGTTCCTTGTTGGCAGCCATCTTGGATAAAGTAAAAACCTTAACATTTTTTTTGCAGAGATACACATAAATGCTACTGTGTCTAAGTTTGGTTACAGAGAAGATCTTTAAATAATGTTTTCCCATAGGGTCCAATGGAAAAACTATGTTCCCCTGGCATCAATCTTGGACACAGAATGGACCTGAAAAACAACTCTTTTGCAGGGGACTAAGGACTCCTGGCTCAGCAGTCTAAGAAGAGAAGATCTTTTAATGTATTTCCCACAGGGTCCAATGCTAAAACTATGTTCCCTGCAGGAGACCATCTTGGATATAGTGCAAACCTGAAAAAACACCCTTTTTTTACAGGGGCCACCCAAGAACTATTATGGCAAAATTTGGTTGCAATTGGCTCAACAGTTTCAGAGTAAACAATCTTGGAATATGTTTTCCCATATGGTCCAATGTCAAAATTATACTCCCCTTCCTACAGCCAACTTGGTGCAGACCTGAAAAAACGTCCTTTGGTAAGGGACCACCCGTGGACTATTGTGGCAAAATTAAGTTCCAATGCCTCAGCAGTTTCAGAGAAGAACACATTTAAATGTGTTTTCCATAAAGTCAAATCTTAAAATTATGTTCCCCACTGTCAGCCATCTTGGGTATAACACAAGACCTGAAAAATACATTTTTATAGTTGCACCACCCAAGGTCAAGGACTATCAAGGCCAAATTTGGATCCAATTGGCCTAGTAGTTTCGTCGGAGATCTTTGACTGAAGTTTAAGCTGGGTGGACTGATGAAGCACAGATGACGGATGCAAAGTGATGGCGAAAGCTCTGGCAAGGTGAGCCAAAACAGTTTTTTTTCACCCTTGGACCAGCTATTCTGTGGATTCAGAAAATTTTCAAGTTAGCCTGTTGACATCTATCAAGACAAGAGACATCTTCTCTTAATTTCCTAAATTTTGACATGGTCCCCCTTCTCTAAAATTGTGAATATATACTGATGAATTTTGAATATATAGAATTTGATATGTCATACCCTGATATTGAAGGATACAAGAAGACAACACACATATACACACACACACAAATAGCCTACACCAATGATTCTTACCTTCCTGTTGTAAGTAGCCTGATTTAATGATGAAATGATACAGTATGATATCCATAACCAATGATTTAATACATGTTCTGAGATGATGTTACAGTATCCATAACCAATAGTTTATACGTGTTTTCATGTTACAGTGATTGATATCCATAACCAATGATTTAATATAAATGTTTTGAAATAATGATACACATGATACAGTATCCATACCAATGATTAAATACATGTTTCCAGATACTGATGGTACAATATCCATGTCCAAGGATATACACATTATGTTTTAGATATGATGTCATGAAATGATGCAATATCCATAACCAATGGTTTTATGCATGTACATGTACTAAAATTCAGATGTTACTAGTGAAACCTGTCTAATCTGACATCTGAGTATTCCAACAGCCTGTGAAATCGGACATGAGGGCAGAAGGGAAAGTTGAAGTATTGGTACACGTACCCCACTTTTTACCCACTAAAACCATGATTTTTGGCAATTTTTCATGCTAATTTTGTACCTGGAGGACTGTATGACATTATTATTAAGAGGCCTAGTTTGTTGTAGAGTCAACATATATCCGTACATTGGTCTCCTACTTTTGTTCCTTTAAAGGTTACGGGTCTGACATGGGGTTAAGTATAGAATGATACCCTACTAAAAATTTCTAAAATTGACGATTTTCAGCTCTCCATGGCCACAGTACCGGGAGTACAATTCAGGTAGCTGTCAACACATTAAAAGTGAGGGAAAATACTTTAGGTTGACAGAGGGTTTGTAGTTTTTGTCCGTATATAGTTGACAATCAATTAGCCTACCCACCAAAATTTGACATTTTTAAGTTCCTCTTCTTTCAACTGCCTATTTTTCAAGCACACTATGTACTAAAATCATTCTATGTATTCATTTCAAAACTAGTATGATATTATAGCCAGAGATCAAGTCTTTATAATGAACTACAAAATGATGACTTCTCAATGTATGGAGAGTCATCATTGTCAATCTTGACTACAGTTACGAAAAGTGTGTTAAGGGTTCAAGTCAGTTTCATGCTCACTCAAGATTCCCTCTCCAGCATTTTCTTGCACCAAAGGATCACTGAAGATAAACCAAAATGATGTTAAACTCCTATTAGCTAATCAAATAGATCTCCAATTATCCTAGACTCCTTACTTTGGACAATATGGTCTGTCTGAATTTCTAGTACATGTACATTACAGAAAACATCTTAATCATAAGGAGAATGTATTTTTAACATGAATATGACAAACAACCACAGGAGAGTAACTAAAACAACATTAAATTAGAATAAACCATTAATTATATCAAAACAAACTGTTAGCTAGTTATATATTATTGTCTCCCTTTTTGATTTTTACTCACTTATTACTATTTCCATTTACCTGGTATTTATATAATGATGCTAATATTCCTGTAATTCTATACCAAAATGATATGCAAAAAGTAATACCACAATTCAATAATATGTGCACAATTGCAAATGTATGTATAATTGTTAAATCAAAATACATACCTTCAGCTCTCAGTTTAGTAGATTTCTCTATTCTGTCATATGTATTATTCACACTAGTCTTGGTATCAGCAAGTTTCATTTCTATCTCTGTATCTCGTATCCCCGTCTGTAGTGATCTGTCTGCAGTCATATGTAGTATAGACTTCGGATCCAGCAAGTCTGACACATCACGTTTGTATGGCACAGAAAACCGAGAGGTCAATCCTGAGTACTGATCTAGGTAAGCCTGCAGAGCCTCAGTAGCTGATGTAAAGTCACGATTTCCTACTTGTATACGTGTCCCATTACATCTGATTCTACTGTTAGGAAGTCCCCCTCCAACAGGGCCTCCTATGGACATTGATAGCTCCATGGCTTTACAATTTCATAATCGCTCAAATTCTTCTTTCTGAAAGTAGAATTCATTTTACATAAACACAATGTCCCAATTCAAAAATTCTTGCAGGAAAATGTCTAAAAGTTTGTTGTACAGAATTGTACAAAACTAATCCATGTCCATATTTTTGTTGTACTGTATAGTCGGGTATTTTGCAAGGATTCTATCTTCGCCTATTTTTGCAGATTGACTTAAATTGTGAAAAAAAGTTCTGTTGAAACTTTCATATATTCTTGCTTAACAAATATTGTATTTCTTTTGTTAAAATGGATAAAAAACCCTTTTTATGACATTATTTCTTTACAAAATTACTTTATATTCTATATTCAAGCATCAGTGGGATTAATAAGTATATGGCATCTGGATCTTGATATATCGTAAAATAATCATCCCGTGAGGCAGAATAAGTGAACTCATAAATTAAATACAGAATGTTAAAATTGGCAGAATGCATCTTTAAAAGGTCTTTTTTTTAATTATTATTTTTCAGTAAAATATTCTTAATTTACACAAAGTATAAAGTAGTTGTTTTAAAAAGATGTATAATCTTTAAGAAATAATTTTGATACAAATGTACCATGTGCCAAAAAACTTATGATCCATATAATATTAAACTTAGGATATATACATGTACATTGATAAAATTGTAATTAATCAACCATACGTGCAGTTAAATATAATGGATGGTGGTTCAACTAGAATGGTATAGATCTTCCTTAAATCTGACATGGTAACTATATTTAATCAAAACTGATTTAATTAGTAGATATCTAATTAATACGATAAATCTACCTAACTTAGATAACCTTTGACGTACCCATAAATTACAATGGTTTTTGATTTTGGCATGTATCATAATGCAATGCCCATAACTTGTAACTTTTGTTTAGTAGATTTCACAACAAAATGGCATTGATCATTTTCATAAACATTAAATTAGAATGAAACAAAAGAGTTCAGTTCATGAACCATCATGAACATGAAAGGGGAATAACTCTTCATATTAGAAATAATAAATCTGGGTAAGAAAAAGTGCTAAAAAGCTTATTTGCAAGATAATTTCGTTAATAAAAAATTATTACATTTATTTATATTCTATGAAGATATAACAAAAAACCTTTATCAATGTTACAGTTAAGAAACTTACACATACAATTCTTGAAGAATCTGTCAAGCTCTGAACATTATATGAAATTTACATTTTCCAAATTTCTATCTTCAAGTTCTCATCTGCAAGAAAAGAAATAAATACAAAGATTTTTAAAATTATAAATGCTCACGGCAATTCTAATGCATCCTTTCTGTATATTTGTAACAGACAATTTGGTTGATCAAAACTAACCATCAAAGAAGCTATCTTTCGGTCTTTGTATCTGATCAAAATAACAAAATTAAATGCGTAATTGACATTCAAACATTTATTAAATAATTCAACTTACTTAAGATTAGAAGTGTACAGCAAACAAAAAAATGTCTCTGTTGGCGAAAAAAGTTCAAAGCATTTAGCAATGACATCAACTATCAACAAACATAAGACTTTGACATCGTTTGGCGTATTTTTTATTTTTGTGCTTTTCAGACATATATATGACATTAAATTGTTTTGTTTATTAGAATTGAATAACAGTACATCATTTAAATACACAAGGGTGTCAATCTTGATTTGATAGTAAAAAAAAATGTTTACAGGCTCCCTCATTGCCAGTAAATTAAACCTCATTTTGACTGTCAAATCTAATATTGATGCCCTTAACGTGTCTGCAGGGTATTAATATCCTATTATAGAATTTTATGAAATTTTTTATTGAGAAATATAATCGTATTATTGTTCAAATTGAAAAATAAATTTCGAGGGTCAGTGTGCATTTAATCGCAAAAACTGAAATTGAAAATTTTAGGATTTTACGTAGAAATGATAAGGAAAATTATTATATGAGATGAAAGCTTGAAAAATTTATGATAGACTTTCCATGTGTTTTGAAATCATTATATGTTTTAAAAATTAGGGGTCATCATTGAAATAAGAGAGATAAATAGTGACAAAGTAATTGCTATAGTGATATCTATGTTGAATTATTTTATCAAATTATCTCCCTTGCATAATTTCTGTGTTCTGTCAATCAAGCAACAGATTTAAAGCTAATGTGTTTTAGTTCATGTTTTTGTAATAAAAATATTGTAAAAGTGATGAGGAATAAAAATTTTAAATACTTTGGAACTTTCTTGACATTTTAAACAACTATTTTGGTAAATTTCTAATTGAATGAAACCTAAATGAACAAACTTGTAAACAAAAAAAGTGGAATAATAAACCTTAGGTCTGTTTTGATTTGGAAAATGTAGTGTTCAGATACAACAGACTTCCACAATTGTACAGCATATGAAAGGAACTGCATTTTTACTGTTGTAACTACATGTACATGTACTAATAGCATGTTTTCAATGTGTATAAATGTTTTGTTGTCATGATCCAAGAGCATTAGAAACTAATGGAGGAATATGAATTATTGAGAGATAAAAAGGTAAATGTCTAATGGCACAGGAACAATAGTTATGATAAATAATTCATTATACACAGGGAAATATCAAGTCTGCAACATAAGCTCCACCATTTCTTTAGAAATACATGATATATAAAACCTTTAAGAATTGCTACTTTTAATATAACAATAAATTCATTACTCACTCAAATTATACTTACTGAAGGATCTACTGACAGAAAAAAGTAGTATGTATTCCACAAAAATTCTATACACAAGGGTTGATTTATTTTAAACCTAAGAACATGCCAAAACATCACATGTAAGTGGAGAAGTTATATAGAATTTAAATGTACACCTTATTCAATGGGTACACGTTAATAATAATATTTTACCATTTAAAGGATTTCGACATGAAAGAAATCTATCAGGTCTTATGCTTTCCATCTACCAAAGAGGATATGCTCCAATGAATTAATCCAATAACGAGTTTTCTATATTTGTTTATGTTATTTACTTTAAACTGATATTTTAAATTCATATATATACAGTTAAACTTGTCTAAACTGAACCCCTTTGGACTGATGATTTCATTTAGTGAAGACAGGTGTCTGATTTACAAAAGTGCACAATATACATGATATATATTACTGAGAAAGAGTATTTTACTGTTCCCTTTCAATCTCACTTAATTTGACTACTACCCTGAAAAGCATACCTAATTTGCATGTTTAAAAAAAAACCTAACATGCAATTAGGTTAGTGCTTAGGTGTGCACCAAACATGAGCAACTAATGTGCAATCAGTCAGCACAATTTGGTAAGGAAAAATACATTAGGAAGTAAGAGTTGGTTCAAGTAAGAATTTATCCTTTTAAGTCATTTTTAAAATTTTTGATTTCAAACCCAATATTGTCCTCTAAGAGCCGCTTCAAATTTTCAAAACCTTTGTTAGAAAGATTAGAATAGAAATAGATTATTGCAATTGGGCCCTATGCGATTTAGAACATGGTAAGACCTTATATTTGTATTCATTTTATACCTTGCTATAAAATACTAAAAAATATAAGGTCTGTCTATGTCCTAATTTGCATAGAGCCCAATTGCAATAATCTTTTTTTAAATAGAACTTGACCCGAATATAGTGAGAAGCAAAATTACTTGAGAAATAATTAACAGTAGCCATCATGGCCATACATGTATATTTATATTATTTCAACCACAGGCTGGCACTTTATGGCGAATATTTTACCCCAAGCCACTAGCAAGGGGTAAAATATCACTAAAAGTGCAAGGCCATGGTAAAAATAATAAGAATTAATTATTTTGATTCTAATAGGACACTCACAAGGCTCTGATAAGGAGAATTCCTCTAGTATACATGGATGAAACACCATTTTACTCCACTGGTTGCTTTGTGATGTTGCAAAACTGATATAAAACTATCTATGACATTATTTAAAGTACCGTCATTTGTTTATGACGTTACCCATAAGTAAATATTATTTTTACCATGGGTTTGGACACAAAGCGATTGAAGGCTGTCATATTAGAATTATATTTGAAATCAAGGTAATTTTGTTTAAAAGTCATAAGTCCTTAACACCAAAAAATTATTCAAAAATGACAAAATTCAAATGGGACATACATGTAACTCCAGAAACACATTTTTCAAAAATAAATTATCAAAATTAAGAACAATTTCAAAGTATCAAGGAGTATGATTCCACCTCTGACCCCATAATTAACCTAAGCCTAACTTTTGTGTTGAACTGTTTAACAGATTACTTAAAAGCTGGTTGGAGAAAAAGATGGGACCTGACTGAGTCTAAAACCAAAGCAGACCATAGGTTTGTGTAAACAATCTACAAATCAAATTGGAAGCTTTTGGAAGACTGTCTGCAATTTGGCTCTAATTTTCGTCTGAAAAACCCAAATATGCATATAAATTACAAAGTTTCAGTGAACATAACTCCAGAACAACTCAGACCTTTGAACCAGAGTTTTGTTGTAAACAAATTTCAATACTAGTGCCAAATTTAAAGACAGCATGTTATAAGTTGTACATCTTCAATGGAGGACTCTCTCCAAAATCAATAGGGTTCCTCCCCACCTGGTACCCAACAATATATTCAAGTATCATTGCAATTAGATGTAAACTTTTTGAGTTATCATCCAGAAACCCAACACCAAACCAATAGCCGAGTTCAACTTCATTGCAACTCGGCTAAAAATTGGTGGAACAGGGAAAAATTTGTAAAATTAAATTACACTGGAAATGATTTGTCTAAATTTAAGCAACAGATACATGTACCAGAAATAATAGATAAAAGTATGATTCATTCCAAGCATAAATGATAATATGTTAATCTATCATTTTACTCTAAGTACTGACACGATTCTCCTTCACTTAAACAAAGTTTAGATTCAAGTTAAAAACACATGGATTAAAGAGACCAACTATATCTCTTCTTGTCCAAATATGTCATTAATATTATCATGATTTACATGTATTTCTATTTATGAAACCAATCACTATGTACATGATGTAGTTATACAAACACTTGAGTTCTCTGCCACGATAAGTTCTGCCAGGTATAAATATTTTTACGACCAGATGTTACTGTATACTCATATTTATAACAGAGCTTACTAAAATGACAAATCTTTGCTTTTATGAACAGGATAAAATATATTTTATTTGCATAGGATGTTTGGTTAGTAAACAGGTCAGATAAGGGAGGAAATTAATAAAATATATTGAATACATAGAATGTTAAGGAACTGTTAAAAAAACTAACTCTATTTCTAATAACTTTGTTCTGTCATATAGATTAGAAATTTGACTTCAATAAAGGATTAAAACAAAGCCAAATTTAAGCCAATCTTGTGGGCTGTGAATATCAAGAAATGGTAGTCAATTCAAAAGGCCATCAGATAAATAATATTTTAATGCTTAAAACTGAATTCTAGAATAATATTAGTACAATTTAATGTACCAAATATATAAAGGTTATTTTTATTGTAATTCTACCTTATGAAAGAATGCTGCAATTTGATTGTTCTACTACCAGTGTATTGTTTTACATATCCATGGCATTTCAAACTAATTTTGGACTAGGGGGGTGTTTGCCTAAAAATTTGTCACTTTTAACCCCTTACCGGGGTATTTGCTTAAAAATTTGTCATTTTTAACCCTTCACTGAGACGCTTGTAAAAAATTTAAAACGACGTCATCTGCACGCTTTACATACAATGTCATTCAGTAGAATTAAACAGATATATCATGTTTGGTCGGGGGTTTGTGAAAAATACCAGTCTCGAGAGTGCAATTTCCCTCGCCCGTTGGGCTCGGGAAATATAACATCTCTCCATTGGTATTTTTTGCAAACCCTCCTCCCAAACATGATATATCTGTTTAATATTATATTGATCACAAAGCTGAATACCACATATACATGTTGTATATAATAAATACTGATGTTAGTTGCTGAACAAATTAATTTTTTGTGAAACGTCTCTCTTAAAAGGTGAATTTGTGTGAAATTTATGCCATTATGCATTGATATTTATGGCAAGGAATGGTGTAACACACTAACCTAGGATCCATTTGCATTCATTGGCTTCAACAAATGTTCACCAAATGGCAAATGTTCCTTTGCTCAGCACTTAATAATAAATCAGAGACTAAATTTAACTTTTTGACCATGGCAGCCACCTGGGTACATATGGTAATGCGCCGAGCACAGCATGATACGACCGCAGCATGTCAACCAAAGAAATTTAAACAAGTGTAATTAAAAGTGAAAATTTAGATTATCTGCATATTTGCAATTTGGACCCCGTTTGGCCCCTTATATCTCCAAAAGGAAACAAGTTATCAAAAATCTAATAGATAAGTGCTATATTAATTTTTCATAAGGAATCAATTAAAAAAAAATGCATCAAAAACGAACTAGAAATAAACAAGAGCTGTCGCCGAATGGCAGCCAAATATAACCCCCGCTTATTGAACCCTGAATCGATATGGTAAGTGCAAAATTAAGTTGGTGTGGACAC
Source organism: Modiolus philippinarum (assembly GCA_002080025.1). Taxonomy (NCBI): domain Eukaryota; kingdom Metazoa; phylum Mollusca; class Bivalvia; order Mytilida; family Modiolidae; genus Modiolus; species Modiolus philippinarum. The sequence continues at coordinate 16,166 of MJUU01028666.1, forward strand.
AGTACAATTGTGGACACAATACAAGTATGGAGACAATGATATAATCTTCAAGAAAGAAATTTTCACAAGGGTTCCAATGAAAACACTCTGTCTAAATCAGACAAATATAAAATTCCCCCTTTTTCAGCCTATTTGACATTTTACACATCTACATATAGTGTTCTTCCTTTGTCTAAAGTTTCATCAAAATCCTTCAAGCGAATTAAGAGGAGTTGTGCATACAAGGTAACCCATACATAGGGAATCAATGAAAACTCAAAGTCGAATTATCTCCCCTTCCTGGTTTCTGACAATAATTATATTCCTTCATGCACATCTCCATATAGTGTTCTCACTTTGTGTAAAGTTTCATTAAATTCCTTCAAGTGGTTTAAGAGGAGTTGCGCTTACGAGGTAACCCATACATGGGGAATCAATGAAAAGTCAAAGTCCAATTATCTCCCCTTCCTGGTTTTGGACAATAATTATACTCCTTCATGCACATCTCCATATAGTGTCGTTGCCCCGGTTGTCCCTTCCACCTTTATTTCTTTCTTCTTTTACTTACAATTTGTTTTGAATTGATTAACTTGTTCTCGTCCTGATATAGCTGAAATATTGCTCATTGGACGTTAAACTCTAACTAATCAATCAATTAATCCATATAGTGTCCTTCCTTTGTGTAAAGTTTCATCAAAATCCTTCAAGTGGTTTAAGAGGAGTTGCGCTTACGAGAAGTGTGGACAGACGGACGGACAGACAGGGTGATTCCTATATACCCCCCCAAACTTTGTTTGCGGGGGGTATAAAAATAATAATTTTTGAAAATTGCCCCTTTTGGGCCCAATCTATTTCATGAACGGTACATGCGACATGAAATCCGTTGGCATACTGCTGATTGGAAATTTCCTCAGTAATCCAATGAAAGAAACCCCATCAAAATCTGATTAATAATAAAAATTCTACAGCCAAACATGTGAAAACACCAAATTTTGCCCTTTTTGGTCCCCCTTTTTTAAAACAGGAGGGGCCACAATGTCCAAAATCCACCCCCACCTTTCTTTTGTGCAACAGAACATTGTGTTAAAATTTCATAAGGATTGATCAACTTGAACTTAAGTTATTGACCAAAAACAAAAGTGTCTACAGACAACAACGCCGCCGCTGGCAGCGCCATACCATTATACGACCTCAAATTTTTTGTGGTCGTATAAAAATATTTGGATAAAAAAAAATTTGGTTGTCCAGAATTTTTACACACTTTTACATTGTACTAGTGGATTTATATCAGAGCTGGATGCAAGACACCCATGATTATCTGCCAGTGTTTCTATGCTTTCATTTTTTAGATTTAGTTGAACATATACATGTACCTTTGGAACTAGGATACAATGTATGAGTGAAACAGATATTGCAGTTTAAAATTGAGCTACCAGTTCTAAAAATTCAGGAGCAAAGCTCAACCTTTACATAGTGTTTATGTTAAGACTGTGTTTATACCAAAATGATAACAAACTGTATTTTAAGCAAAACATTTTGGTGGATACATGTAAGGTGATTTGAAAATGAAGCAGAAGTATGAATCTGTTCTTTCGTTTCGTCATGGAATCATATTGCTCAATAAGCAAGATGGTCACTGTTTGTACATTTTGTATATGGGTGAGGCAGCCAAGTGGAACAATAAATTTGAGGTTGACACAAGATGACTTGTAATTTATTTTTATCTTTTTTTTTGTTTTTTTTTTCTACTTGTCTTCAACCAGGATCAGGCATATGGCAATCAAACTGGCGAACTTTTGCTATGGAGTGTGCACCATGAACATTGTGTTTCTGGCACAGGAGATAGATGCCCACTACCTCCGCCAAAAGAGTTCCATTATGGTGTACTTTTGGTTCTCTATTATGATGCTTTTTGGGGGGAGGCGATGGGCAGCTATCTCATCATGACTCATGCGCCAGAAATATATTAGTTGATGCACACTCGCCAATATTTAAATGCTGTGTGTTATCATGTTGAAATTCTCTGACCTTTCTTATTGCCAGTTATGGACATCAGAACTGAGGGCTTTGGAGATTTTGGAAATAAAAAATTTAATCTTGGTGCCAGTGAACATAAATTTCTACTTCAATAACTCTGAATTTGTGTACTTTTCTATGTGCGTAAATAAATTGCATTGACTAAATAAACATAAGTGATATATAGTCACTATACTGTATAACACTTTACATGTAAATCCTACCTCTAGTAAATTCCCGAAATGTTGATTGGTTAAACAATGTCACATGTTGACTATATATATTTCATATTGGGTGAATATGAAAAATATACAGTCAGTGACGTGGTAGTCATTACATGACATCACCATACAATGGCATACATGCCATGTAAACATCAATACTTTTGTTGCAGTTTTCACAAGTTTTTACATGTTTAATGGACTATAGGTAGGATATAAACATTACACAGTATGTTGATGACCTAATGTGGTATATACACGTTTTGTACGCTCTCTCCCAATATAAAATTTACTGACCATGTATATACCATATAAGGTCACAAACAGACTGTGTAATATATATTATACTGCAACCTCCCTATTTGCATAAGTAAACTACACTGACTGAATAAACATATGTGATATACAGTCACTGACCATATAACCCTTTGTCAACAGTGTTTCTATATAAACTGATCCATGACATTGCAAGAAAGCATTGATTCAACGTCTGCTTCACTTTTTAAATCACCATTTTCGCTGATATATTTTACCTAAAATTTGGTTTGTTTTACAACATGTAGTTGCAGTATAAACACAATAATAGTATGTAGACTGACTTGAAATAAACAGTAGATAGAATTTGGCACATACAGTGAAAATGCTGGCCACATGAACACATTTTCCTGTGTTTCTAAGCCTAAACCTTATGTTGCATTTATGTCAAGTCAATGTACTGTTATTGTCTATATCAATGACAATGACGTCAATATATCAATGACAATTATATCAATATATTTCAAATATCGACATGTTTACATTTGCACATCATCATGCTGCAAGTTAGGGGTGGGGTGGGGGTTGACCATTCCATTTCCAGGGTTTGGGCTGATGATGACTGACTGTTATCGTCTCTATATCAATGATATCAATGACGTCAACAATATGTTTCCATAAAAATTGTTCCATGATGTTGCAAGAAAGTATGAATTTAATCACAACAAAACAACATCTGCTTCACTTTTTAAATCATTATCATTATCATTGATACATCTACCTAAAATTCATGATCAGTTCATTATCATTGCAGTATAATAGTACGTTGACCTGACAAACTACATGTAAATATACATGCAAGGATTGGACTTGAAACACTGAAAATTTGCTCGCCAGACGCTCACATTTTCCCGCATTTCTAACTTAATTCTAAGTCTCATCCTTATATTGCCTTAATGCAAAAGTCAATGCACTGTTTTTGTCTATATTCTAATCCTACTTGTAATGAAAATAGATTATTTAATTTTAATTTGGAGAATACAATTTTTTTTATTGAAAATAGACTACAAATTAATAACTTGATGCTGGGACTAATATACATTGTAACATGGATTTGAAACATTCACATTTCTTGCAATTTCGGTGTCTTGGCAGATTTACCTGTAAATTGTCATATTTTTAAGCATTTCTCTGTTGAAACATAGGAAAGTTTTAGTACACTTTACAGCTACATTTTTCCACAGATTTTGATACAAAGTACACCATTTTATAGAAAAAAGATTACTGAAAATCATAGTATATTTTTTGTAAAATAAATTTATTCCAAAGTACACAAATTTTGCTTTAAAACTTGATAATTTAGGCTTTTTTAGGAATATACCTCGAAATTTTACACTTCATGACGTTTTTTCAGTACACTTTCTATTTTCCCCAAAATATTTAGTGCTACAGCATGTACAAAATTTATATGATTGAAAAGATGAAACTTCGATGCGAATCATGGTATATTTTTCTTTAAATTTAGTTGAAAATTTAGTTTTAAAATACACAGGGAAAAGCTTAGTGAACCCCAAAATTTACATGTACATTGTATTTCTAAAAATTGCATGAGCGTGGTCATATCAGTCAAAATTTATCAGCACTGTTAAAAATTTTTCCTGCATAAATTATATATGGCTATAAAGCCAATACAAAGAGCTTTATCCTGGTAAAATTTCATAAACTAGCAAGTTAAAGTTAGCCAATTTTCTTTATTTTCATTGTTCTGACGCTCATTAATCATCCATAACTGTCATTTGTTTATTGGACGGTTTCTCGATAATTTTACGACCTCTTTACACAAGAAAACATCCCATGGTGCATTTATTACCAATTTTTAATTAGCATTTCATTGTTGTTTGAATGAAAATTTAATGTTGTAAATAACAGTATGAATATGCAATAAATCAGCTTTTCGGCAAAATTTTCAGAATAATTTTATGTTGAGCAAATAAAAAAAATACAGCCGAAAATCGCAGTCAGGACACTGCTTTTTATTCGATCAAACTGGTTTGTTAAATAGTTTCAAATCCCTGATATATTAGTCCCAGCTTGATGTGACATTTGATTTGGTGAAAATAAATAATTAAATTATCTGTTCGAGATTTTCACGAAAAGATATAAATTTTTTAGGTAAAATCGCCGAAGCCCCGGAAATCAAATGGTCATCCCCCCTTACGCAAATAGAGATGTTGCAGAATAACGATGTGCAAAAGTAAACATGTCGATACTTGAAATCGATTTGTAAATAACATTTAAAATGCTAACAGCGACATATATTTCTACTCTCATCGTGTCTTTTGTTCATCCACATTCATCACAAATGCATTTCTAAGCATTATTCTTACCATATCAAGGTCAAAATATTAAGAATTCCGTAGCCAGGATAAACAAAATTTTGAAGAGTGCGCTCGACGATTGAAGAGTGTTACAAGGGAGTTAACCCCGAAATTCATCTGAAGACCACAAAATTAACAAAGAAACTATGTACAAGAACTTTTTGCATTGTTTTTTTCCAAGTTTTTTTTTTGAGCAGAAACATTTTCAAAGGTCCTTATCTTTTTTTACAGAAAAACAACTGTTCATCTAAACCCTTTCCTTAACCAGAGGCTCTCAAGAGCCTTTACAGCTCACCCAGACCTGTCAATTTTGAAAATTGCCTCACATGAGATCCAGTGCCAAAATTGTCAAAGATCAAAGGAATTTTCCCAAAATTTGGATTAGCTTCGCGTGAATCTGACATGAATCATGTGACACTTAAATTGACAGATCCGCTCACAAGTAACATGGCTGACATAAACTGCAGCCCAAATAACCTCGATCAATGTTAAAGGGTCTCATTTCTAGTATCTTCATACACATCAATGTAAAATATGGCCCATTCTTTCAGGAGAAGATTTTTGAATGCATTTCTGATAGGGTTCTATGTTTAACTATGTTCCCCTATGGCGGTAATCTTGGACGAGGTCACAAACTTTGAAGGGGACCACCCAAGGACAACTGCAACTTGAATTGATTTAAATTCCAGTGGTTTTAGAGGAAAAAATCTTTGAATCCATTTCCAATAGATTCCTATGTAAAACTATGTTTCCCAGTAGCAGACATCTTGGGTTTGATGTGGATTTGCTGGACACATTTTTCACAGTGAGCCAACAAAGGACAATTATGACAAATTTTTGTTCCAATAGGAAAAGTAATTTCAGAGGAAAAGATCTTTGAATGTGTTTTCCCGTAGGGTCCAATGATAGTTATCTTGGATGAGGCACAGACATCCCAAACACATTTGTTTTTAAAAAGGACAGCCCAAGGACTATTGTGACTAAGTTTGGTTGTAATTGGCTCTGAGGAGAAGACCTTTCAATGCTCTCCCATTTGGTCTAATGCTATGCAGGTTTGTGCCTGTCCTAAGTCAGGAAATTTATTAAGCCTTTGTGTGTCTTGTCTGTTTTCTACTTAGTTTACTTTATGTCTATATAGGAGTGTAGGATGGTGTTTATTTTGCTGAACTTGATTACTCTTTATTTAGGGGCGACTCCGACCTGCCATTGGGCGTTGGGTTTACTCATCATTCATTGAAGATCTTAATAATTATGGTGGCTTTGAGTTGTTATTACTCTTCTTTGGGTCGTTGTCTCTTTGAAACATTCCCCATTTCCCTTCTTTTTTCTATGCTATGTTCCATGCTGGCAGTCATCTTAGTTATGACTGGGACTTGCCAGACACAATTCCCAGAGAGAGGCAACAACTAACAGTGGTGACCAAGTTTGGTTCCAACCACAGGTACTTGTGGACAGGACCCTACATGTGCCTCGTATGTGGGGGTCCACCCACTATGCAAATTTTTTGTGGAAAATGTTATATTTGTCTATTTACTGACATTTCCTGATGGGATATATGGCTCATGTTCTCTCAAACAGTGTCGTGAGTCCACACGGGTTTACTTATACATATAAAGCTTTATATGTATCGTGAGTCCACACGGGTTAACTTATACATATAAAGCTTTATATGTATCAGTAAACCCGTGTGGACTCACGACACTGTTTGAGAGTACATGAGCCATATATCCCACCAGGAAATGTCAGTAAATAGACAAATATAACATTTTCCACAAAAAATTTGCATAGTGGGTGGACCTCCACATATGAGGCACATGTAGGGTCCTGTCCACAAGTACCTGGGGTTCCAACTGGCCAAGAAGTTTCAAAGGAGAAGATCTTAGAATGTGTTTTCCCATAGGGTCAAACGTTAAACTATTTCACGCCGAATCCCAGTTGTGGCCACCTGGGATAAGGTGCAGACTTATGTCAGACATATTTTTTTAATGAAGACCACTACAGTCCAATTGTTACCAAGTTTGATTCCAACTAGCCAAGTATTTTCAGAGAAGAAGGTCTTTGAATGTGTTTTCCAATAGGGTCCAATGTTAATCTATGTCCCCTGCTGGCAGCCATCTTGGAATAGATGTGGACTTGCCAGACACATTTTTCAAAGGGGAGCAACTATGCATGGACAGTTGTCACCAAGTATGGTTCCAATTGGCCAAATAGTTTCAAATGAGAAGATCATTGAATGTGTTTTCCCATAGGGTCCAATCCTGGACGAGGTACAGGCACGACAGATAACTTCCATAATGAATATAGAATGTAGTCCTTGACTTACTGAACATATTTGCATGAGATCTTAACCCTATTTGAAGTTGTTTTTGAAAAAAAACAAGGCAAAAATCTATAAAATTATGAAAATTTGACCAAAAAGGGCAATAACCCTTATTTCATTATTCAGATTATCTTCAAAATTTCCACGTGGGTAGATCTTTACATGCTGAGAATTTTTGCAATTAAAGTTGACCTCTATCTGTTATACAATTTTTAATAAAAAATTTTAAAAAGAATATTAAAATTTTGCAAAATTTTTGGAAAAAGGGCAATACCTCTAAAATGGGTATTCAGATTTTCTTTAAACTCAATCTAGATGTAGATCTTGTCATGCTGAACACTTTACACTTGTCAGATTTTTTTATATCTGTACCATTTTTTGAGTTATTTGCCAAAAACTGCAATTTACCCCTTCATGCTATTTTAGTAACAGGAGCCATGTTGTTTGGTCCACTGACTCATCAAAAACAAATTTGAAACAGGATTCAGGCCAAGTTTGTTCAAAATTGGTTCAGATGTTTTAGAGGAGAAGATTTTTGAAGAAGTTTATGACGGATGGACGACGGGTGACAAGTTATGGCAACAGCTCACATGAGCTTTAAAAAAGTAAGAAAAGTTACAGTGCAGTGTCTTTTTAGATAGATTGTGCATATTTTTAGGAAATAAAATTGGATGCATGTTCTGCATCTGTAGTTATATACGTCACAGATTCCCTGCTAGGCTATTATGGTGGTATGTGCAGATCTAGTCACGCTGATTGAGGAGTTGATGTCAGTGGCAGATCCAGGGGGCCCAGCCCCCTTAGATTGGAAACTATTAAAAATTCCTAGGGGTTTCAGAAAATTGAGATCCGGGCCCCTCCATATGGAAAAATTATAGGTCCCATCCCCACCCACCCCACTTAGCAGAAAATTTGGATCCGCCACTGGATGTTTATAGAAACTCCTTTGTTTTGTTGGTGCAAACAAAAGTCGTCAAGGTGGTTCCAATCAAATGCTATGTGCACGATTAGGGAGTTTCTGAGCTGTTCTGTTTGATGGAACAACTACAGGTCTTTTGTTGTTCCTCACTTGATTGCATATGATGTTTGTTGTGACAAATTTTAAAGTTTGTATAATTTGTTGCTCTAATTTGTCATTCAGGTCTTTGAAATGTTAGATGATCTTGATTAATTTTTAGTGCCAGTATCTGCCTGTCAACCACTTTGAAATAGAAAATGAGGCAACAGGTTTGGAGAGATGGTAGCAAAAAAACTTAACCTGGGCACTGGACCATGAAATTGAAGTCAAGGCCAAAAGTGATATTGCAGATTGACATGTACTAACCAAGCTAGCTATATACCAAATATCACTGCCATATCATTTGTATGGAGAAATAGATTAAAGCAAAAAAACTTATCCTGGGCACTGGACCGTGAAATTGAAGTCAAGTTCAAAAGTCATGAAGCAGACTGACACGTTCTAACCAAGACCAAGCTATATGCCAAATGACTTATATCTTGTAGTCACTGAAAAATAGACTAAAGCAAAAAAAACATACCTGCATAATGGTCCGTGAGATGAGGTCAAGGTCAAAAGCCATATGGCAGACTGACATGAGCTAACCAAGACCAAGCTGCACCAAAATATCCTTGACATAACACTTGTAGTTATGGAGAAACAGACTTAAGCAAAAAAAAAAAAAAAAACTTAATCTGGGCACTGGACCTTAAAATATAGGTCAATGTCACATGATTTTGTGTCAGCTAGAAAGGGTTTGCCTGAAGCTTCCTATGGACTAAATATAAAGTTCCTACTTCAAAAGGTTCTATAAAATATCTCGAGTTTAAGCCACTGTCACTGTCATACTTGCACGCCTATGTCTTGCTTTCCGTGACTCTTCGGCGCAGGCAGGACAAAAATGAGCACAGGGATCTTTTGCTTAATTAGATCTGCATACATACCTCTTTGAAATGTAAACAAATCCTTACATTTTAACCTACATTAAATCTCTAAACTATGGTCCATGTTGATTACCATTTTGGGTAATACCAAGCAATTCAGACAGTTAAGTTGCCAAGATGACCATTTGCAGAAATTAAATATACAGTAATTCAGTACTATGTTGTTTATTAGACAATGCTTGGTTTCATTTGGCAATATAGTTATAATAAATCTTTCAGTATGATTAAACATAAACCTAATATTTAACAATATTTTAAAAACTGAAAGCCATCTAGATTAAACAAAGGGACTACAATAAGAACCATTGTGACTAAGACTGGTGTCAAATGACTCCAAAGTTCAGGATTCTGTGTTGGACGAAAACAACAGAGGCAAAGCAATGGCAATTTGAGCTGAAAATTATGCAACACGTTTCTATATTCACTTTGATTGGAAGATTGTGATAGAAGAACATCAATCTATATCTCTTTTGACTCTATATTATCAAAGTCTTATTATTTACACAATTTAGTAAGTTACATAATACCATGGTTCTTTTAATTACTGATTTACTGGAATATGGCTGTTATGATGCTGGTGTTCCTGCTTCATTTTCAAGGGTTTGTAATATTGATATATGCTTTCTTCATTGTCTTGATGACATGTCCTTGTTTTAGGCTTTGGAGCTGATTGTGGCATTGAACTTTTTTCAGCAGTCAGCAGCACATCACCAACACCTGTTATTGTTTAAGTTTCTATAATATTTTGTGGATTTTTTCTTATTTGCTGTTAAGTGGTCAGCTTCACCTGATATTGTTTCAGGTTATGAAGTATTTCATAGACTGATAGTTTATGATGTTTTGTTGCTTTTTAAAAAGAAGCAAATCATTGATATTTGACACTTGTTTTCCACTACACTCATTTTTCACTTACTGGTACACATAAAAAAGGATTTTATATAAAATATGATTGACAGATAGATGCTGGGACTAATATAGCTAAGGGGATTGGATGATAACATGTACCTCAAATTTTCTGTGTCAAGCTGAATTTACCTGTAAATTGTCTTATTAAAGAGAATTTCTCTGTTTAAACATTGGTAAACAAGCAACTAAACTGCAGCCACATCTGGTCTGCAAAGTCTCATGCAAAATATATGAGATTCAAGCATTTCGAGGTCAAATTTTTGGCATTTTCCTTTGATCTTTGAATTTTTTGCTTGGCAAAACAAATGCATTTGCTTCAAAAAAATTTGACAATACTGGCTGTATTTTTCTATAAATTTTAATATAAAATACAACATTTTAGAGAAAAAGTTTGCTGTGTTGTCAAACATAATTTTATTACAAATATCTTTATTCCAGAGTACATAAATTTGGCTCTAAAACTTTTTTTTAGAAATATACCCAGGAATCATACACTTTATGAAGCTAATGGGCAAGCCTTTTCTATTTCCCCAAAAATATTTACTGTCCCTTGTCTATGACCTTAACGGTCTACCTATTCCTATTGTGCAACCAATCTAGCAATTTTCATTACTCTATTGGTATGATAAAACTGACCTATACCTATATCTAAGAACAACATTTATTGTAAAAGACTTTTGGAGACTTGCTATTGTTAACTAATCTAAACAATGATGGTCCTTCTGAATTGTCTAACAATACTATTGTATATCAATCTGTAATGGCTTGGGGAGGTTTTACCTTGATCTGTTGATGAAAATAGGAATAATATATAATTTATATACCAGTAGTCACTGAAAAAGTATGTACTTCATGAAATAAAATAAAAAATACATCATTAAAAGAATAATTATTGTTTTCTTTATAATTAAAGGGAATTTATATCTCTTACATTTATTGAAAACTTATGATTGAGTCGATTAGTCTTTGTTATAAGGCAATACAAGGTAACCCCCCCGGCCATTACAGATTAAAATACAATAGTATTGTTAGACAATTCAAATGGACCTGATTGTTGAAGATAAGTTCACAATAGCAAGTCTCCAAAAGTTTTTTAGTTTTTTATAATATATGTTGTTCTGAAGGTATAGATATAGGTCAGTTTTATCACATCATTAGCGTAATGATATTGCTAGATTGGTTGAACAATAGGAATAGGTATAGGTAGACAATAAAGGTTATAGACAANGAGCAAGGTCAAGGTCAACATGTCTACAAGTATGGTACCAGAAGAAAGCTGTCATCATAAGGAAGTTACATACCAAATATGAACACCCTACCACTAGAAGCCTACCTTCTAGAGGCAAGGTTAAAGTTTTTCAAAAATTACCCTCAGGGCAAGGTCAAGGTCAAAATATCTACAAATAAGGTACCACTAGAAAGATCTCATCATAAGCAAGTCATATACCAAATATGAACACCCTACCACTAAAAGCCTACCTTCTAGAGGCAAGGTTAAAGTTTTTCAAAAATTGCCCTGGGGGCAAGGTCAAGGTCAAAATGTCTACAAATATGGTTCCACAAGAAAGCTCTCATCACAAGGAAGCCACATACTAAATATCAACATCCCATCTCTTAACCTCTCCATTCCACAAGCAAGGTTAAAGTTTTTGCTGAAGACGCAGACGCCGACGACGCCGACGCTGGGGGTATGACAATAGCTCTCCGGACATTCGTCCCGGCGAGCTAAAAAATACATCATTAAAAGAATAATTATTGTTTTCTTTATAATTTTTCTTTATAATTAAAGGGAATATATAAAAAACTTACATTTATTGAGAAACTTATGATTGAGTCAATTTGTCTTTGTTATAAGGCAATACCCCCCGGCCATTACAGATTGATATACAATGGTATTGTTAGACAATTCAAATGGACCTGATTGTTGAAGATAAGTTCACAATAGCAAGTCTCAAAAAGTTTTTCTATAATATATGTTGTTCTGAAGGTATAGATATAGGTCAGTTTTATCACATCATTAGCGTAATGATATTGCTAGATTGGTTGAACAATAGGAATAGGTATAGGTAGACCATTAAGGTTATAGACAAGGGTAACAATTGTATAATGTAAATAGGACATAAACTTCAAGGCATTGTCTTATATATTTTTTTCTTTATATTTAGTTGAATATTTACATGTAAAAAGTACAACAAAAAGTTTATTTCTTGACCGGCCAAATTTTGGGTGTAAAAATCCCATGAGCATGGCTACATCAGTTAAAATAATAAAGCTCTGAATAAAATCTATATGGGTATAAAGCCAATACAAAGAGCTTTATCAAGGTAAAATTTCATAATACTAGAATGGATTTTATGCAATTTTCTTGGTTTCCATTGGCAAGACAGTGATTTTGTTTTGAACAACTGTCATATTAGTCAAGACCTGTAGCAAAATATTTGAAGAATATTCAAGACAAGTGCTCCTCCAATGCTTATCAGACTATCATAGTCATTTGAAAGGGAAATAAGACAGTAAATTATGAGAGGGATGAAATTATAATTGTGAGGATTGTAGCAAGATACTAATTTCTTAATTTTGACAAGCACTCTAACAGGATGATATCTTTATTAAAACATATCATAGTCATACATATCACAGCCTTATAGTTGAGGTTAATGGTTACAGATAAATGATCAACATAATTCTTACACCTGACTGTAATACCTATATACTGTCATATTCAAACAAATAGCATTTGTCTCCCTACTGTAATGTGTGTAAAAAAATTAAAGGGAGATAACTTAAATAGTAAACAAAAACTAACAGACAGAGCTAGCAATACATATTTTATATTCAATCTAATGTCTGAGTGTAATACCTATATGTTTTAATATTCAAACAAATTGCCTTTGTGTCCCTACTATTCAGTGTGTCAAAAAACTCCAAGGGAGATAATTCAAAATAGGTAACAAAAACAAATAGACAAAGTTAGCAATACATACTTTGTAAACAATCAACAATCAAACATCATAATAAATGTAACTGCATATATATGTATCTTGGAATGTTACCACTTTTTCTTTACACATGAATAAATGCAAAACTATGTCTCTAGATTCATCAAAGTTATGGTTTAATGATGGGGCATTCCTGGGGGCATTTTGGAAATGAGCATTTACATGGCAGTAATCTATTTTCATATTAAAGTTTGACTCAAAAAGACCAACATGTTAAACTTGTGGTTCAATGGTTCCATAATCAATGCTTATTTCCACTAAAATTCACTATAAATATGTCAATGATACTGAATAAACAGAAAATAAATAAAACCATTGTATATGAAAAGTATACTTGACTTCTACCATCCTATAAAAGAGTTTTATGAAATTCATTACAATTAAATAATAATAAAATCAAAGGTTGAAAGTCAGGAACGTCAATGATATTTAATACAGAATACACCTAATGGCAAGAAATCATTGCACAAAACCTGCATAGTGACTCCAAAGAAGAACTAGTCCCTTCAGTGTTTTCCATTCCTGTGTAAGGGTGGTTAAAACAATTAAAACAACCACCTTTATTTTCAAAACAACCACCTTTCAACTGAGGCAAGGTGGTTGTTTTGATATTAGTCTTGTGATAATTTCAACTCATATAAATACCAAAGCCTTGTAATTGTGGAAAACAACCGCCTTTTCGAAATTGAAATTGTCCTTTTTATAATTAAAACAAATATTGTATGAATTGGACATACAAGTAACAAATACTGCTCTCCAAACATGCCCTTAAATTACCAACTAAATATTCATGTTTATTTTTCTTATGATAACATACTGGAAGTAAAACTTCTTTACTGAAAGTTGTATGAACGTATCACAGAGACAATTAAAGACAAGTACAAAATTCTGTTTATATGGAATCCTTATAATTGCTTTTGAATTTTTTTAAGCACCACAGCTGTTTTTTAGGTTGAATAATGTAACATATCTGATTGAAATGTTTCAACTGGAAGAATGATACAAATTGGATAATTTCAATGTTACAAAATTTATCAATTTGAGCACCTTAATTTTCGCTTTACAATGATTTATAATCTAATTCTTTACAATACATGATATGAAATTTTTTCTGAATATAAATGTAATTTTCTATGTGATTGTTTCTCTATAACTTTGCTTGCAGTTTGTTTAATAAATCTCCTAATTTCTGTGCTAGCATGATGTTTCCTTTGACCTTTAACTTGCCAGTCATAAATGCCTGAAAACATAAAACAATTGATGTACATAAAATTAGCTTTCCACAGAAAAAAGCTAAGATTTCGGTAAGATGAGACTAAATATAGCAGTTCATGAACTCATAACACAGATAACAAAGATCCAAAAAGCTATAGTAATTGAAAAAGTACTGTAAAACCAAAGGGTGTATTTTCGCTAATTTTCCCAATTGGTACATATTTGTGAAAATTTCCCCTTGTGTAATTTGTTTTTATTACAAATGTAACTAAAGATAAATGAGAATCAAGAAAACAAAACCTCACAAATATGTTTAGGAATCAAAATCAAGAAATTTAAACCACATGAAAATAACCTCTTTTACAGTAAACTTTATAGTAAACTGTTACATGTACCACTTACATTCAATATGTCTGTTTATTTCTAAAGAAAGTTATTTTTCAAAACAAAAGCAGTAATATAAGGTTATTGCATGAATATTGGGGAATATTGTCCCGAGTAGAATTTTATTTTGCACTAGCTTGCAAGTGCAATATACATTCTAAGAGGGAAAATATTCCCAAATATTCATGCTCTTATCCTTTTATTGTAGAGCAAAGCTAGAATTTCTGTTGATAAGGGGATTTTTTGTAACCGATATTGTCATGAAATTAAAGTCATATTTGCATTAGTGCAATATTATACAATTATGGCCTTTAATTGAGGGCAATATCCATAATTATTTAATCAAAAAAAGGTTATTTTTCCAAGGTCCGTAGAACCGAGGTAAAATAACCTTTTTGAGATTAAATAATCATAGATATTATTCAAAGTCGATTAAAAGCCATTACTGTATTATTATACTGTACTAAAAACTAAAAAAGGGTGTTTATGATATCAATATCAAATCCATATGACAAATGTCTAAATAAACCAAAACGAATGAATTTAGTAATGGATGGTGAGTTAGTATTTGCTTACATCACAGGGACTTCCTCATGACCTGAAAACAACACATTAGTCAACCATAAAAAAGAAATAAATGTAATGTTTTTTTAACTTGGAGCAAGTTCCAGTGCTTTGATCCTTTTTACGGGTGTACACAGAAAAAAATTGTTAAGAGCTTTTTCCTCAAAACTTTAACTATCGAACTCCGAGCTTTTCATCTTTAGAAAGAGCATACTGCTGTACAAATGTTAAGTACTTATGGTGTTTTTTTAATCTGGAATTATCGTAATGTCCCTGTCAGTGCTGCAGCCAAACTGATTGGCAGTCATGTTTATTTACGTTTACGTTGACGACAAGGGAAATAACTTGTTATTTGTTCGACGTGCTAGAGCGCACCTTATTCAAATTAGATTATTAGTTATTGTGCCTACACACACTTTCCCGAACAGTTATTTTGCCTACGCACACTTTCCCGAACAGTTATTTTGCCTATGTGCTATTACTTGTAGAAATATTATTTTTACCGTACTTTCTATAGTAAAGTATAATAATACAAGTTATGGTGTATTTACCTGTTGTCCATTAAGTTTACCACTAGCCATATCTAACATATCATTATCATCTAAAATTAATGTGCAGTCTGGTTTTCTCTTTGGGTCACTCCTGTAAATCTCCCCTTCTCCAGTTTTCATGTCAACAGCTAGAAAAAAAAATTATCATTTAAAACAATTATTTATGCTGATATTCAAAGTTAGAATATCATCCTTTTGTATGATTGATAGGAAAATTTTTGAATGTCACTAATACTATTGTATCTATATATGTTACACCACAAGATCCCATTTCTTACAATATTTTATCCACTATAGATACTTAAATTTAAAATTTTAATTGTGAAGTTTGCCAAGAATTTAAATTTTTTTAAATTTAACTATTGAGAGTGGATAAAATTTTGTCATAGTCGGGATAAAGTGGTGTAATCTTCTTCTCTAGTCATAAATGATAAACAAAACAAATTGTATTCCAAATAAATTGTGTGGGAAATAGCACAGGACTTTATTCAACATATGTTGAATAAATTATCTAACCAGTCAGAAACAGTTTAAACTTCAAATATCATTAGAGAACTGGGCTTAATATTTCCAAAATAAGTCATGAAATTTAAAATCAAGTATTATTTTCTTGGTCAATTTTTCTCTGTTTTCATATCTTAGAAAATTTTATACCTATAGAAACATCTAATAACATCCAGAAATACATTATTGGTAAATAGCTTTAATAATGAGAGTATGAATTGAGTTTAAACATATCTTTATAACAAATTGTGAATTTCAAATGTCAGTTGAAGTCCTCTGGGATTAAAAAAACATTGTATATTTTACTCGTAATAAATATCCAATAAATACAATACACAGCCAAAATGGTGTAGTTGATCATGAAATGGACATTGTATATTGCCTCAGGAATGAATTATTTTTCTGTGCTTTTGCAAAAAAAACAAACTGGTAAGCCGTTTTCGAGATAGCTTATAGATCAGCTAGAAAGCAGAGACACCTGCCTTTAAAATGCTATCATCAGTTTATACATGTGTATCTAACTTAAGCTTCAAATTTGCAATAATACAATGAAATCTTTGACAAAATCTTTACACTTATTGGGTTATTTTTCAAGTTAAAATTATTGGCAAACAGGAAATACAGGACATTCGAGATAGGAACTCTCAAGTAATTGAAGGCGGAAACGATCGCCTCGAATACCAGTAAGAAGGAAAACTGGATTTATAAAACCCAATGAAATATATATATATATACCACATAAAAAAAGAACTATTTTATGAAATTATAGTGCATTTATAATTTTTCCTATGTTACAATTCTTTAACTAAATTTTAATTGACGAAAAACAATTAACCTGAAGTGCTACAAATCGATTAAATAAAAATCACCCTTAGCTCAACAGTGCTAATTAATTAGTGATTCCCTCTCAATGTATTGATGTATTGATTTTTGTCAGATAATATGAGATTTTTTGCTGCAGTAAACACGATTAAAAAATCCTGTATTGATGCTGGACAGGTCTGGAAATATCTCAACTAGAAGTGACTGTGGGGAAAGTCATAAAAGGATACCCACACTTCCAGTTCAAAAAATAAACAAAAGCAAAATTATGCTCCCCTCCAGGTGTCTGAGGATAATATTTTTTTATGCACATCCCAATAAATTGTCCTTCCTAAGTGTAAATTTTCATCAAATTCCTTCATGTGGTCTAAGATGATTGAAAACAAGTAGTCTTTACAGGAAGAATTTATGAAAAGTCAAATTATCTCCCCTTCAAGGTGCCAGACAATATTTATATTTCTACGTGGACAACTGCATACAGTGTCCTTCTATTTGTAGTTTCACCAGAATCCTTGAAGTTATTTAAGAGAAGTTGCAGGATACCTGCACCCCCACTTCCTAAAAGTCAAATCTCCCCTTCTTGGTGTTGACAATAACTATATCCTTAACGCTAATCTCCATAAAATGTCCTTTCTTTGTGTGAATTATTATCAAAATCCTTCAATCAAATTAAGTAGAATTGAGTGCAAGTAATTAATCTTTGCAGAAAGAATGTATGAAAAGTCAGTCAAATTATTTCCTCTTCATGTTGGCTTATAATTATAATATTCCTTTATGCATATACAAAAATGTACTAGTATCCTTTCTTTCTGTAAAGTTTCATTAAAATTCTTGAAATGGTTTAAGAGGAGTGGTGCTGTCTGTCTATTAGTCTACACTTTTTATAAGCACAACTCCTCTCAAACTAATTCAAGGATTTTGATGAAATTTTACAGAAAGAGACAAACAAACAGACAGACAAACAGAAATACCAATCTATGTGCTATCCTTAACTTTGTTTATTGGAAGGAAGATACTATAATTATTGGACCAATATCAAATCATTATACAGATGTCGATATTTTTAAAGGATTTTTCATTTATATTAATAAAGAATGGAAGTAGATATGAAGAGCATTATAATACATCCACTTGGATATCAGGATGTATAAAAATCACAAAATAAATAGAATTTCTTACTCCATTTAGCTGCAGATTTGCCGCCTTGAAGGATATCAAATAGGAAGACTGCATTAACTTTCTTTGCCAGTCCTGGTATAGTTTTAGCTCTAGACTGCATCTGTTCAAACAAGGCATCACTTTTTAAGGCTGGTCCTGATGGCTGTAATTATATGGACATATAAATGTATGGTATGTAAAGAAAATCATATCTGAAAAGAAAATTCTAATGACTCCACAAGTCCATGGACTTGTCTGCTCATTTATATTGTTTGTTAACTGTATATGATTGAAATACTGACACTAAATAAAATAACTGGAGTTACCTTATAAGAAAATGGATAAAATCTGCATTTCAAAAGTCAAACAAATAACAGTAAACGCTTATACCTTATATCTCTTTTCTAAAATTACTTAAATCATACTGATTAATGAAACAAGAGGCTCTCAAGAGCCTGTATCGCTCACCTGGGTCCTATGCAGATCTATAATTCCCAATTGATGGTCCATCTTTGGTGGTGCATATATATAAAAATCAGAAACTTTTTATAAAATTTAATTAAAATTGTTGAAGCAGTTTCAGAGAAGTTTCCAAACTTGAGCGGCCTTTATGTTAATCTACGTTCCCTGCTGGCAGCTATTTAACATAAAACTTTGAAGAGGGTCACCCAAGGACTATCATATTAAAATTCTACTGAAATTGTTAAAGCAGTTTCAGAGGAGAAGATGTTTTTATGCATTTCCTACTGGGTCCAATGTTAAACTAAGTTTTGCTACTGGTGGCGATGTCGGAAGACGGATCAGCACCAAAGTAACAAGCTTGGTCAAAATCTCACAAGTTTCATTTAAGCAATGTTTAAATTGAATCCATTCAGTGGTTTTCCATGATATCTTTGTATGCATTTCCCCTTAGGGTCCAATTCATCGCTGGCGGCCATGTTGGATGATGGATCAGCACCAAAGTAAGAACACCTGGTCAGCTTCTCATAAGCATTATCTATGCAAAGTTTGGATTAAATCTATTAAGCAGTTCTCAAGAAAAATATCTTTTGTTAAATTAAGTTCACAGCTAGTGACACTTGGTCAGCACCTGACAGGCATCATTCCTGTCATGTTTGATTTAAATCCATTCAGCAGTTCTCTAGAAGATCTTTGTGTGCATTTCCCATAGGGTCAAATGCTGTCGGTCATGTAAGATGACGGATTGGCACCAAAGTAATAGCACTTGGTCAGCACCTCATAAGCATCATTCATGCCAAGTTTGGTTCAAATCCATTCAGTGGTTCTCAAGTAGAAGTTCTTTGTATGCATTTTCCCATAGGGTCCAATGTTAAAATTAAGATCCCCGCTGGTGGCCATGTTGGATGATGGATCGGCACCAAAGTACCAACACTTGGTCAGCACCTTATAAGCATCATTCATGCCAAGTTTGGTTCAAATCCATTCAGTGGTTCTCAAGTAGAAATTCATTGTATGCATTTTCCCATGGGGTCCAATGTTAAAATTAAGATACCCGCTGGCGGCCATGTTGGATGATGGATCGGCACAAAAGTAACAACACTTGGTCAGCACCTCATCAGCATCATTCATGCCAAGTTTGGTTCAAATCCATTTGGTAGTTCTCAAGAAGAAGTTCTTTGTATGAATTTTCCCATTAGGTCAAATGGTATACTAAGTTCCCTGCTGGCGGTCATCTTGGAAGAGGTCGGAAAACTTGACTGTGTTCAATAAAATGTAGTCTTTGACATGCTGAACATTTTTGCAATTTAAACTTGACCTCTATCTCAAAGCGTTTTTGAAATATAGGACAAAAAGTATAAAATCACGAAAAATTTGACCAATAAAGGGCCATAATTCATATATAGGTGCTTGGATTTTCTTCAAAATTTCCATGTGGGTAGACCTTAATATGCTGAACATTTTTGCAATTAAAACTTTACCTCTATCTCTTATAGTTTTTTTTAATAAAAAAGAAAAAACATCAAAATTTTAAAAATTTTATGGAAAAAGGGCAATAACTCTAAGATAGGTCATCAGTTTTTGTTCAAAATTTCACCATGGGTAGATCTTGTCATGCTGATCATTATTACTCGCGTCAGATTTTTGATATCTGTAACGGTTTTTACCCCTATGTTCTATTTTTAGTAAATATATGAAAGTGCCCAATTTTACCCCTTTTTTTACCTCTATGACCTTCACCTTTGACATAATTTTTTTGCATTTTATGTTCATATTGATAAGACCTATACACTTGCCAAGTATTTAAAGTCTATCTTACATAGTTCAAAAGTTGTTTATTACCATAAAAACACCAAATTGAACCCATTTATTCTGAAACAGATGAATCCCCTTTGGGCCTCTTGTTTATTGAAATGGTTTTAATTGTTAAAACATGCTATAAACTAGATGTAACTGTGGCCTGATGGGCCACAAATTTATACCCCCCGCTTCTTGTTGATGATCCTACCCTGCACAGTTACAGACGTAGAAACTTACCATGGGGTACTCCAATAGTCCACCGTAACTTTGAGGCAACTTAAAATAAGAGGAAGGCACAGAGAAATCCTTTGATAAGACATAGACTCATTAGAATTATTTATCAGAGAGATGTTTTGCTACTTGATAGGGAAAATGTTGGGGAAACCTTTTTAGCCTACCTTTTAAATTTTCAATATAGACGCTAAGTGGGAGAAATCTACAAAGTGCTGTAACTTTGTTAAAAATTTATGAATCAATCTGAAAATAAAAGGTGCACAAGTACTTATAGTAACTAACAATCTGACAAAATTTTAAAAGTCAATTCAGAAAGGTTCCCGAGATAAGCTTCGGACAAATCTTCAGAAAAATTTTCAATATAGACTCTAAGTAGGAGAAATCTACAAAGTGCTGTAACTTTGTTAAAAATTTATGAATCAATCTGAAAATATGAGGTGCACAAGTACTTATAGTGACTAACATTCTGACAAAATTTGTAAAGTCAATTCACAAAGGTTCCCGAGATAAGCTTCGGACAAATTTTCAATATAGACTCTAAGTAGGAGAAATCTACAAAGTGCTGTAACTTTGTTAAAATTTTATGAATCAATCTGAAAATAGGAGGTGCACAAGTACTTATAGTTACTAACATTCTGACAAAATTTGAAAAGTCAATTCAGAAAGGTTCCAGAGATAAGCTTCAGACAAAAAATGTTTACGGACCGACAGACGGACGGACGGACGGACGGACGGACAGACGGACAGACGGACGGACGGACGGACAGACGGACGGACGGACAGACGGACGGACATGGTGATTCCAGTATACCCCCCAACTTTGTTGCGGGGGGGTATAAAAACCTACAGAAAAATACTGCATCAAGATTCAAAAATTCATTTTTTTCGCTTGTCCCACTTTGGGCCTCTTGTTTCTCAAAAACTGTAAATGCTACCTCAAATCTGTGGACATTTAACAGTTGCACAATTTTTTTAGCAGTAGCATGAAACAAACCCTGTCTCAATAGGATAAACAAGAGAAGGGGCAGTCGGAAACGACAGTTAATCCCCTTGCCCATTTATTGAATGTTTGTCTAGTATTATAAGCACTCAAGGAAGTTGTAGCATTCAAGATCTGGCTTGTTACTTACATCTGAGCCAGTCATGCAAGAAATGTAGTGACCTTATTTCAATCAGGAGCCTCAAACCTATATCATATGCATCTACTGATGAAAGATTAATCTTCTACAAGTTGTAGTATCTAAAATCCAGACTGTAACATAAACTTTCACCTAAGTCACTCATGTATGGAATGTAGGTCAAAGTGACCTAATTCTTATCTGGAGCTTTGTAACTTTACAAGACGCATCTAAATACAAACTATTATTCTTCTACGAGTTGTAGTATCTAAAATCCAAGAAGTAACACAAACTTTAACCTAAGTCACTCATGCATGAAATGTAGGTCAAAGTGACTCATTTTTATCTGGAGCTTCCTAACTTTACAAGACATCTCTACATACAAAATATTATTCCTCTACAAGTTGTAGTATCCAAGATCAGGACTCTTACAAAAACTTTTAATCTAAGTCACTCATGCATGAAATGCAGGTCAAAGTGACCTAATTTTTATCTGGAGCTTCGTAACTTTACAAGACGCATCTATGTACAAAATATTATTCCTCTACAAGTTGTAGTATCCCAGATCTGGACTCTTACAGAAACTTTAACCTAAGTCACTCATGCATGAAATGTAGGTCAAAGTGACCAAATTTTGTCTGGAGCTTCATAAATTTACAAGACGCATCTATTTACAAAATATTATTCCTCTACAAGTTGTAGTATCCCAGATCTGGACTCTTTCAAAACTTTTAACCTAAGTCACTCATGCATGAAATGTAGGTCAAAGTGACCAAATTTTATCTGGAGCTTCGTAACTTTATAAGACGCATCTGCATACAAAAAATTATTCCTCTACAAGTTGTAGTATCCCAAATCTGGACTCTTACAAAATCTTTGACCTAAGTCACTCATGCATGAAATGTAGGTCAAAGTGACCTAATTAGTATCTGGAGCTTCCTAACTTTACAAGACACATCTACATATACATCTACATAAAATATTATTCCTCTACAAACTGTAGTATCCCAGATCTGGACTCTTACAGAAACTTTATCCTAAGTCACTCATGCATGAAATGTAGGTCAAAGTGATCTAATTTTTATCTGGACCTTCGTAACTTTACAAGACGCATCTACATACAAAATATTATTCCTCTACGAGTTGTAGTATCCCAGATCTGGACTCTTACAAAAACTTAAACCTAAGTCACTCATGCATGAAATGTAGGTCAGAGTGACCTAATTTTTATCTGGAGCTTCATAACTTTATAAGACGCATCTACATATAAAATATTATTCCTCTACAAGTTGTAGTATCCCAGATCTTGACTCTTACAAAAACTTTAACCTGAGTCACTCATGCCTGAAATGTAGGTCAAATCCACCTATTCTATACATCAACCTCAAGTACTCTTCAAGATGCATCCATTGTCCATCTATGACTTGTTATTCAAAAGATATATGGCCTTAAGTATGAACGGACGGACGAACGAACTGACGAACGGGTCAAACGCTATATCCCCTCCCCAACTTTGTTGGGTGAGGGGATAATAATAAGGATTCTATAGTCAAATATGTGAAAACAGCCAAGTTCACCCGTTTTTGACCTCTGTGACCTTGACCTTTGACCTGACCTAATTTTTTTTTGCATAATTATGTTCCTCTTGATTAGACCTATACACCTGCCAAGTATGGAAAGTCTACATTATATAGTTCAAAAGTTAAAGCCAAGGTTAAAGTTTCGGACACACAGACAAACAGACAAACAGACAGACAGACAGACAGGACAAAAACAATATGCAGATCATCGATTGTGGGGCATAAAAACATATCTGAATTCCATTATCAGTTATAAACACAGTACTTTTGAATTATTTTGATAACAATTTTTCCTACATAAATAAGTAGGTCATTGTTTTCTCGTCAGTAATCTGTATCTGGATGTCTACAAACACACATCAGAGAAAAGTGGTTTAATTTTGAGGTCAGGTATGGGCAATTAAAAAAAAATTATAATTAATTGGAGGATAATACCAACAATTGGAGACAGTTATTGACAACCATTTTTTTTTCATTTGTATTATCAGTATACGAGGGTTGTCCCTAAAGTTCGTGGACAATCTAAATAAAAATGGCTAAATAACGAGAATGTATATGAAAGTAATACTTTCTTTTACAGTATGTTTTACTGCATAAGTATGCAAAATATCATCGCAATCAAAGCACTTGTAATTATTTTTCTGTCGAAACAAAACATACTAATGTTATACACCAGGAGCACAAACATGTAAAATGTTGACGTTTTCTGACGTCCTGATCTTTTAGGTTAACATTTTATGAAGAACTCACAGTTCAACAAATTTGGAATTTTTGCAGTTCCCTGTCTTTAAAATATTTAGGGCATTCAATATAATTTCTTTGCGGATAAGCCATCAATTTTGAACCACTTACAAACTTTATTAACTGATAGTCGGAATCATGGTCAGGAACACCCTGGAACTTAAACAAATTTGAGATTTTTTAAAGATGGCAAGATTTACACATTTTACCAGACCTTTGAACTGGATCTTGCGTCCAAAAAATTCTGCACCGCTTCTATTGTAATGCAAAACACACTTTACCGTGCCTTTTCTGAATATTTCGGGAATATGTTTGCATTTGAGGGAGTTTCCCGATGTCTGAACAAAACTAGACTCACGTCACTGCTCCGTGTTTTTGAAAAAAAAAACGTCAGGTTTTCTAGAATTTCTAGTTTTGCCTGGATACTTTAAA
>MJUU01028666.1:40750-51497 GCA_002080025.1 Modiolus philippinarum
AGATAAAACGCTGCTTTTATTTTAATTTATCATTGTCCACGAACTTTACGGACAACCCTCGTACTGTTAAAAATAGTCCTTAAGAGGTAAAATTTTGATGATTTAGTTTATGTTTTTGATCATTTTTCTTTGACTGCATAAATTTATCATCAAAGAGCCATATAAGCAAGTTGATCTAATCTGAGGCAAATGGGAAATACCTTCTCTTGCCATGATACATCTGAAAAATTACAGATCATATCAAATGCTATACATATCCATCTTAAAATTGGGTACCCATAGTTACATGTATAAATATGGTTTATTTAATTACAATGTACTTGCTAAATAATATACAAATGTATATACCTGTGCTGTAACTTGCTCAACTGCTCCTTCATTGAGGTCAATATAAGCACCAGATAATGATATACTGCCTGTTTCTCCTACCTGTAATCATACATCATACCAGAGTAAAATTATTAGTTTTCATTGGCTAAAACCATTCCATGTACCGGTATTAACTAATGTACTTTACAATGCAAATTGGGCATTGACAAGACATTATGTACAATTCCTTATTTTTGACTGTAGAGTGTATTGCTTTTTTTAAAAAACTCACAGTCCAGCAGCTTCAAATGTAAATATGACAATGCAAGGTGTATCTAAAACAGAAACATTGGGGTAATCCCCGGGGGTAATCTTAAAAACATTCTAATGTATTGGGCTTAGTCCTGATATCTTGACAGCACTCAGTACAGTGACATGTCTTTTCCCATTACTTGGATATACAATGTAATCAATGTTTTAGACAAAATCTTTTTCTGTTGTGAAGTTCAGATATCAAGAAAATTCCCTCTGTAAAAGGAAGTATTCTATAATTAGAAATATAATAAAGAAAAAAATTCAAAGTTATAAGGGGAATAACTCCAGGGTCCCTTATACTTTTGAACTCTTAATTGAACTCAGTTTTAGTTTTGTAGTAAACAATTTACTTACAATGTTTGAATATCATTTTTTAAGAAGGAATTGGTAAAAGTTTTTTTAAGTTTTCAAAGGGCATAACTCAAGAACCTTTTGAACCTCTGAATCTAAAATTAACCTTAGCGAACAATGAACATACCAAGTTTGAAGACAGTATGTTATTTATTTTCACAAGTTATCAGTTGGAAACTACAAATTAATAAAATTTCAAAATGTCAAGGGGCACAACACAAGAACCAATTAAACCTACGACCAAATATCTAATTTGGCCAGAGTTTTGTAGTAAATAACTTACAAGTATAAAAATAGTAATGGTGGATTACATGATACCCCGCCACGTTTCACAAAAATTCTAAGTAAAAAGGGGCATAACTCCAGGACAGTGTGTACCAATGACCGCAAAATTATACTTGGCCTGTGTTTTGTGGTAAACAATTTACATACCAAGTGTGAAGACAGTATGTTATTTCATTCACAATTTATGAGTACGAAACCCTAAAATTTTCAAAATTTCAAAGTTTCAAGGGGCATAACTCCGGAACCCCTTGGACCTCTGAACCAAAAATAAAACTTGACCTGAGTCTTGTGGTAAACAACTTACATACCAAGTTTGAAGACCTTGCGTTATTTCGTTTACAAGTTATCAGTCGGAAACCATAAAATTCGCAAAATTTCAAAGTTACAAGGGGCATAACTCCAGAACCCCTTGGACCTCTGAACCAAATATCGAACTTGACCTGAGTTTTGTAGTAAACAACTTACATACCAAGTTTGAAGAACTTGCGTTATTTCGTTCACAACTTATCAGTCGGAAACCCTAAAATTCGCAAAATTTCAAAGTTTCAAGGGGCATAACTCCAAAACCCCTTAGACCTCTGAATTGACCTGAGTGTTGTAGTAAACAAGTTACATACCAAGTTTGAAGACCTTGTGTTATTTCCTTCACAAGTTATCAGTCGGAAACCCTAAAATTCTCAAAATTTCAAAGTTTCAAGGGGGATAACTCCAGAACCCCTTGGACCTCTGAACCCAAAATCGAACTTGACCTGAGTTTTGTGGTAAACAACTTGCAAACCAAGTTTGAAGATCTTGTGATATTTCGTTCACAAGTTATCAGTCGGAAACCTTCCGGGGACGGACGGACGGACAGACGGACGGACGGACGGATGGACAGATGGACGTAGGGACACATAACTGAGGGTATCACATAATACCACGCCACTTCGTGTGGCGGGGTATAAAAATTATGAGTCAGAAACTTCAAAACTCATAAAATTTCAGTTTTAAGATACATTTCTCACATACAACTTGAACAAAATATCAAATTCAGGCTGAGTTTTACAACTTACATATCAAGTTTGAAGAAAGTGTGTTATCTAGTTCACAAGCTACAGTCCATATAAAACCACATTTTTTCAAAAAACTATTGTGAAGTCATTTCTTATCCGATTTCAACGAAATTTTCACCATTAATCTCAGAATTTTATATATTTTATTTGTTTATTTGGACATAATTTTATGAGCTGTAGTTTCAGAGAATCGGCTATTTAAACAAAAAGTAAAATTTTGATGTCACAATTGCTTATATAGGGAATTTCGACACTAAATTTTAGACTTTGTATTTATATTATTTGATCTTTGAAATGACAGCTCATAAAATTATGCCCAAATAAACAATTAAAACATATAAAATTGGGAGATTAATGGTGGAAATTTCGTTGAAATCGGATAAGAAATGACTTCACAATAATTTTTTGAAAAAATATGGTTTTATATGAAATATATAGGAAAAAATCGCAGGTGACGAATACTTATGTCCAATGACTGTATCAGTCAGACACTTTCAGGGGATGGACAAAGAGAAGTAGGGACAGACTATTGGACAGACTAACACATGCCTAAGGATATTAAATAATACCTCTCCGCTAAATTTAGTTGGGTCATCTTGACTTAGTTTTGCCTGGATGCAGACCTAACATACTTGCTATGAGGTATGAGTAATGCTCATTGTTGAAGACCTCATGGTGACTTCAAGATGAAGAACAACAATAAAAATGTTGTTCCACTGCTTGGTTTTGCCATGTATTTGTATCTCATTTGCATTTACTCCATATCCCGTCTGACATTGTTAATCTGCAGTGTAAGATGATTCTACCATGTACAGTAACTAATACATGTATATGAACTAAGACATAAACTTGAATGCAAGTAAATCAAGCAGGAAATGTGGGTGAAAAGGTCCTAATTTTGACTGCATGCTGACCTAACATCTGAGATGTATGCATGTTCAAAGGAGGAAGTTCCTACCATTTACAGTAACTGAGATAAGAACTCTGATGTTACCTGGTAATTTTAATGTAAGTCACACAAGTGGAAATTATGTGCCCAAGACCTGATTTTCTTGGAGGATGTCAGTCAACAAAAGCTGAAATATTGGTATTTTAGCAGAAAGTCGAATAAATCCTACAAGAATTGATTGATCAATGTGGCACATCTGCACATTATAGCAACAATCCTATCAAATATAAAGCAGTTGCAGAGGAGTTGTGCTAACAACAACAGGACTGACAGACAGACAGACTGACAGAGAGACTGACAGATGACCAAGAAAAACAATATACCGGTACCCTTAACAACTTTGGTGCATAAGGTATTAAATAAGCATAAACTGTAGCATACCTTACATTGGAAGTAAACTCTGTTACCTTCCTTCCACATGTCTGTCTGTAGTGTTTGTCCTGGTAACACTGGTTTAGAGAATCTAACCTACATGACAAAAAGAAAATATATTTGGATGTTCTCATCATATTTCATTTAACTGGATAAAAAATGTATATGAACAACTCAAACTAACAAGAGAGTCAATAGTAATTTTTCTATTACTGTACCAACAAATTGTGATTAAAGAGAGGATATGAAGACAATTTACCTAGTATTATATTCAAACAATCAGGTTTACAGAGCAATCAGGTTTAAATGGAGGTTTAGTATCTGAAAGATGTCCAAGAGAAGGTAACCTGGAGAATTAGTCTTTGAAAGATGTCCGAGAGAAGGTAAAAACAACATGAAACCAGATACTGGAAAGATGTAGTTAAAGTACACATTCTTTTTGTAAACAACCTCACATTTACTTCAAGATTAAGGACCTCCATTAAAGTATTGAGATGCTTGAATTATATCAGGAGGATTAAACTAACACAGGGGTTATGTCTAGAAAAAAACTTTTTACAAAATACAAATTAAATAAAATAAGTAACAAATAAAAAGAAAATGTGTCCATGGGACAAGGATGCCCCCGCCATATATATATATATCTGCAAACAGGAAGTAGATGAGTTGTAGACTTGAAAAGGGGAGACAGGGTACAACTCATCATACCAAAGCTTCAGACCAAATATCAAACCATTACTGCATACACAATCTGAGAAATCCTTGACGAAAAATTTCAATATATGACTATCAAGGGAAAAAGTCAAAGTTTTTGTTAAACAGGAAGTAGATAAGTTACGGACTTGAAAAGGGGAGACACAGTACAACTCATCATACCAAAGCTTCAAACCAAATATCAAATCATTAATGCATACACAAGCTGAGAAATCCTTGACAAAAAATTTCAATATATGGCTATAATGGGAAAAAATCAAAGTTGTCGTCAAACAGGAAGTAGATGAGTTACGGCCTTGAAAAGGGGAGACATGGTACAACTCATCATACTTAAGCTTCAGACCAAATATCAAATCATTACTGCATACACAAGCTGAGAAATCCTTGAGGAAAATTTCAATATATGGCTATAATGGGAAAAAATCAAAGTTGTCGTCAAACAGGAAGTAGATGAGTTACAGATTTGAAAATGGGAGACACGGTAAAACTCATCATACCAAAGCTTCAGACCAAATATCAAATCATTACTGCATACACAAATTGAGAAATCCCTGACTAAAAATTTCAATCTATGGCTACAATGGGAAAAAATCAAAGTTGTCGTCAAACAGGAAGTAGATGAGTTACAGACTTGAAAAGGGGAGACACCGTACAACTCATCATACTTAAGCTTCAGAACAAATATCAAATCATTACTGCATACACAAGCTGAGAAATCCTTCACGAAAAATTTCAATATATGGCTATAATAAGAAAAAATCAAAGTTGTTGTCAAACAGGAAGTAGATGAGTTACGGAGTTGAAAAGGAGAGACACGGTACAACTCATCATCCTTAAGCTTCAGACAAATACCAAATCATTACTGCATACACAAGCTTAGAAATCCTTGACAAAAAATTTTCGGACGTACGTACAGACGGACGCATGGACGGACGTACGGACAAGGGTAAAACTTAATGCCCCCGTCGCCTAACGGCGGGTTCATAAAAAAATCTCTTCTGTTTGTTTGTTTTGATTTTTACAACACTTTTGAAGGAAAACTATAAATATTAATGTCTGAATCTATCTGTTCACTAGTGTATTTTGCATTCACTTGTCCTTCTTGACAGATCTATCATCATATGGAAGCATCATTCAACATTAGAAATAGGATTGGTACCATAAATGGAGACAAGCATCCAGCTGTTACTACAGTTACTTTGGTACAAGTAAAATAAGTACCAAGATTACTGACAGTTCATTGCTTCTCAGCATTAATGTTAACAGTCCAAGTACATAGTTCCTGTGTTGCTCCCATACAGAGTTTATGGGTCAGGAAATCTTACCTATATATAAAGAATAAGTACACTACATAGCTCACTCATTTGAATGTAATAAAGAATACAATTACAATGTATATGTTTTGAATACTTTAATTTTCAGTTATAGCCTTGATCTTGATCTGACCTCATTGATAAACATTCATAAGTTGTTCATTTCCTACTATAATACTCTAGATATTCAATGACATACATATTTCTAAACATTGTTAAATTCTCTATAAATTTTTATATTAAATACTTTATTGTGTAACATGCACATTATTTTTCTCTTAAAACTTTAATTTGTTACAAACCTTTGTAATTGTATATTTCTTACTTTTATGGCTTTGATCTTTGATACATCATTATTACAATATGTTTTCATGACATGTCTTGTTGCGTAACCATAACTACAGAGACCATGTAAGATGGGCTTTTCAAAACCTGTAATCAAAAACATATTATGCCTACTAAACATATGTAATACACCCCACATGGGTGATTCTTAATAGATGGACACTAATACACGGCGCATTTGCGAAACATGAGTTGGATGCGGAATTGACTTGATTTTCAAGCCGGAATATTCCCTATTTGACCTTTTCATTTTGACGTCATAATAGATCGACATATACTTTCTAGCAAATTAGCTCCCTTTTCCCATAAATATTGACTATTTCGTTTACTATAATAAATATCTCTCTTAATCAAACAGTGACATATAGATTTTTTCAGCTCAACATATAGCTGGAGTATATATCTCTGAAATATCAAAAATTTTTAAAAGTCTGATATTTATTTCATATGAAAGCTGAATAATTAGCATGTTGTCACATTTCCCAATATATTCTTTGTAAATATTGCTGAAAAATACTGAATTTGGCCTGATTTTCAAAACCTGATAACAGGAATAGATGATTGGTGACACATCATTTTTATTTTATTTTTTGAACAAATGGACTAACATCTATAAAACATCTCAAAATAAAAAAATCCTGTCTGATATTTTTATAAGGATCGATCTACCTTAACCCTTTCCCATTCAGGGTAATTTAAGTAAAAAATATAGCAAAAGGCAAATGTTTACACATAAGCCCAGCAAACAAAGAGTTTGTCTATTATATTTACAAAAATGATATCATTGTAGAGTAAATGTCAAAAGGTTTTCCGTGAATATTTAATTTTGTTGTTACTATGGCAACCGGTCACATGACAGCTCAGCACATCCATGCCAAATTGACATTTTTTGCTGCCTATTAGATTTTAGGCTTAACAAATAATTTCGAAATTTTTTCTTTCAGTGTAAATAGGTATTGTTCTCTTTAGGAAAAGTATCTACAAGTATGAATGTTGCATATGACACCGAAAATTTGCTCGAAATCTGTACAGAATATATAATTTTCTGTTGCTAGGCAACCTGTGGTACATTAAGAATAAACAGTAAATTGCTGCAGAATTGATATACTTTATTGTGTATTCCGGCAAGTTTTGACATTCCCATTTCCTGTAATATTGTTAGATGCAATTTTAGGTTAAAAGATTTCTGTGGTGTGTTTTGTTTATTTTGGTTGCTATGGTAACCAACGTATACCTAACCGAAAAGGGAAACTTAAGCAATGTTGTACTATTTGTATGTTCAATCAGTTCTTAAAAATATTTTCTTTGTGTAAAAAGTAATATTAAATGCTCAGGAGACCTTGTTAAATTTAAACCATTGAAACCAACACCGTATCAATCAAAATATTGCAATAACCTCCATGGCAACAAGATTTTTTATCAAAAAATATCCTTGGAGAACATGACAAATAACTGCAACATTCTTTTCATTGCATATTTCCAATAGTTAGTATGGTTGTCTTTGATTTAAATGTATTTGAAATTGAGAATTAGCAAAATGACCAAGAGAGCGAGATTATTATGAAATCATAAGTCATCAAGGTGAAGGTCAAACCGGCTATAAGTGTTTATTATTTCAGATAAATGCTCTTTCTGTGATTTCCAATAGATAATGCATTAAGTTAAATGATTCTTTTAGTATATACATGTAATATCCTGTGGTAGGATCTTCGGTTCTAACTTCAACTTTGTATTTCTGTATGGCAAGAGGGATTAACCAAAATGTAGAAAAACCCAGTTTTGTGGCCATGTCGAGTTTAGTCCACGAAATCTATGTTTTTCTGAGGAAAACTGGATTTCTCTGTATTTTGATTAATTTCGCTTGCCATTTGTATGATATTCCAATAATTAGTACAGCTTATTTTGATAAATCATTGGATGGCTTACTTTTCGGTAGTACCATTCTCACATCATAATCCTTTTCTTGCGTATATTTTTGAAATACAATCAATAATTACAGAGGGTTATGTACCTACTTTATCCAAGGAGGTTATATATAATCCTAAAGCTTTAGCTGCCGTAGGTCATTGATGCGATAGACTTTATTCAAGGGGAAATGTATGCATGTGCATCACTTGTCACGATCTCAGTCTTCCTGTACCCCGCAGCAACTTGGTACACAGGCTATTGGAATTCCATGCATCTGTCGTTTTAGTATTTGTCTTGTAAAGTTTGCAATGTGTATATTCAAAACTCAACGATGCATTGAAGATAAACGGAAGATTGAGGATGGGGAGGTTTTGATACCCAAAAACCTTCTGAACCATAACGCTAAATGTTTGCTGTCCTAATTAAGTTCCTATCGTTGTTAACGTATATCTTTTGTATTTTTTGTCTGTTCTCTTGTAGCCTGTGATTGAAATTCGTAGTCATTTACGTGTTTCCTATATCCTTTCTTTTCAATTTCCCGCGAATTACACAATTCCTGTCCAAATAATATGTTTTAGAAAATTACAAAAAATGAAAAAGGGGCTAACAGGAAACATCTACAATGGCTGTAATTTACATGCAACAATCTGCCAGGGAAAAACACAAAATGTTATCAACGACAGGAACTCGGGACAGTCGGGCTTGGTACTGCATTAGCAAAAGCCAGCGGTATTTATTTCATATTTTATCAGTTTATTGATCTGAAGGAACAAGAGTACATGCCCATGTGTGAGTGGTGTTACTTCTAGATCCAAGCACCCCTGAGATATATGCCTAAAAATCCCTGGCAACGTGAATCTTCCATCTTTGCAAGGATTTCCCTCCAAATTTCTATTTTGCTAAACATGCAGAGCTGATATATACCATGGAAATGCACAACTGACACATATTTTGGTGCATATAAATCAAGCAAGAACGAAGATTTCCATTTATGAACAATATAACTTACTATATCATTACTTATAATTGTAATATAGGACTTGAACCTCATATCGTATCTCTCTTGATATAAACTCACAACTACGGAACATCCTGGTTTTTTTTCTTTCAATTATTTTTGGTCTATATTGTTGGATAAACTAAAAATAACATCAGAATTTCAAGAGACATGCATGTACCTCCAGAGCCATTTCTCCTAACAATTGAACTCGATCTGCGTATTTTTCTACTTAAAAACTTCCACACTACTAAAGTTGACTTGAAAGCTGAAACCTTTTATTAACGTCACATTGCGTGACAGGCGGTTTGACCCGACATAAATATTTATTACGGAGCAACTTGCTATAGTTTTTTGCAAATGTCCTGTCGTGTAACTGAATTCTATATAGAGATCGACAGTTATCATATAGATTTATGTATGTAATTGTCCTTCGTAGTTTTATTGTGTCACTTTCTTTCGGTTATCTTGAGATATCTGTAGGAAAGAGAACTATAGACATAATCATTATACCTACGTTTTGGTAACCATATAGATAAAAACAAAATTCTCTTGTCTGAAACTGTATCTTATATTATCTGCCTTACCCTTAAAAACACAAAACACAATACAAAAATATTTCATTGAACATATCTTTATCTGAGGGGATTCGGTTTAAGGCTGTAATAGATTGTTATGGAAAATGAATTCTCTCAAACCGACTTAAATGAATTTCGTTTTTCATGTTATTTTCTTCATAGTTGAAAATATGTGTACCATGTACTACGAATTTTATTTGGGTAGACGCCTAACCTATATTCCTATATAGAAGGTCAAAGGTACTAGATCGAATATGATTAGTACCAATCCAAAATTTAAGAAAAGCTAAGCAAATAATACATTCACCATTGGAAATACTTATTCCCAACTCAGATAAATAAGAGAAGTAAACACATACTTTTATTATTTTTTACAAAGCACGTTATGTTTATAAGTCACCATGAAACTGGTGTGCAAACGACAAGCTGAGTATTCTTTGAATGTACAAAATCTGAGACATATCTATATGGTAATAATACTGGTAAAATGTTACATGGTTATTTTCCTGGAATGTGTTTTCTGTGTTTTTTTTCTTCTTCTTATTTCGAGTGTTTCCGTATTGGAGGTTTATTTGCCTTGTTTAATGGAACTTATAATGTATATGTACATTTACTCCATATCCCTTTATTCGTTTATAAAAATGCAGGGCAAAATTCTATTTTTTTTCATTTTACGTTAAGTGACATTGTATTTCTGTCCGCAGAGCAAACTCGTACCACCCTCTGTATAAAATCTACATAATCATAGAAAATATGTTGATGTATCTAAATTATTTCTTGGTTCCTATGATTCTTAGGAAGAATGCTAAAAAATACAAAGGTCTGTTATCGAGTACTGACATAATAAATTTCACCCACGTTTTTTATCTTTGTAGGAGGGGTCTGCATCAGAAATTCCAAGGATATAACATTTCAGATCCCGAGTTCAGAGGAAAATATTTTTTGGCACTGGATATGGTTACACAAGTATGTAATAACAAAGGAAAATTATTCTTACACAAGAAATAATATTTAGAGTACATTGCCGGACAAGGGACTGATATTTTCCGTGTGTAACAATAATATTATAATTATTGTTACACATCTTATTGTTACACAGAATATTAACAATTTCGCATCTGTGGGTACTGTAGGTTGATAATTAAAAAAAAGACGTAAGAATATATTCATTTTGATGCCGATGATATGACAATCATGCCTTAAAATCATATCAACTCTATACTCATATAGAAAATGAGTTCATGAATATTCACCGTTTT
>MJUU01028666.1:61880-80828 GCA_002080025.1 Modiolus philippinarum
GTTGAAGGCCTCATGGTGACTTCAAGATGAAGAACAACAATAAAAGCGTTGTTCCATTGCTGTGTTTTACCATGTATTTGTAGAGATTTTGTCTCATTTGCATTTACTCCATATCCCTTCATTGTTAATTTAAGACAGGAGTTTGTCTCTCCTGCAGTGTGGAGTCCGTAAAAAGATTCCCCGTGAGAGAGATGTATGCTCTATATACATTACAGTTATGGTGTACTTGTTTTTGAGAGAATTTCTCATATGAATGCACTATCATTCTTTCAAATTTTGGCTTTTTAATTTTTTTGTAATTCAAAATTGTTTTTCTGACCACCTGTTTATTGTGCCCACGTCTCATGATTTTATTATGCCAAGTTTTCTTACAATTGGCTCGATGAGTGCCCTGTGGTTGTTTAAATGTTGTGATCGTCCTCTACTAGTCTTTTTGTCGGGAAATTGATGACAGCGATTGTAAGAACACTTTGCCAGTTAAGTTTATGTTTGTTGACGATCCCGCATCCATGGATCAAAGGAGAAAAAGACATGGATGTAGCGTTGCTCAGCAATTAGCAATGAATACCGCTCAAACCGGTGCTAGGGGCCGTCTTGAACTTGCTATGAGGTATGAGTAATGCTCATTGTTGAAGGCCTCATGGTGACTTCAAGATGAAGAACAACAATAAAAGCGTTGTTCCATTGCTGTGTTTTACCATGTATTTGTAGAAATTTTGTCTCATTTGCATTTACTCCATACCCCTTCATTGTTAATTATATTTGCCTTAATTGAATATCTTGATATCTGAAAACGGGACTCCCCGTAAGCTTCAAATTTTTACAATTACGTTGTATCTGAGTCGTCGGTTATATTTTTCAAGTAAAACACGTGCAATACACATCTTCCAATAATGATATTCCACTTTGTCACATTACATCCGCGAAATTCGCCTATTTTCCATTTTCTATTAAAGTTCTTTTGAGATTATGTCTTTGAAGTAAATATTTTAAGACAGGTAAACCTAGCTATACAAATTACAAATGTTTTTTTTTTTTGTGTGTGTATCTTGTTCTTCATTTATTTCGTTTTTATCAAAAATCTATTTTTTTGATAAACTGTTTGCTTATTTTAAAACAGTTTTGTTTTAAAACTTGTTGATTTTTTTCACATTCAGCTAGATTTAAGAGTAGCTTGCATACTTCAAAGGGTATACAGGTACCTGTGTTAATTGGGAAAACACAGGAAAGGTTGACAACTTGTTTATTGGGGTGTTACATGTATCATTTCAGGTTTTATGATTACTCTGTGAAATATTTTAGTACGCGTAATTTTAGTGTGCTGTAAGATTTACTTTAAGCATATATCTCAGGATAATCCTATAAATTTTATAATTAATAATAATTTTTTTAAAATATCAATGCTCAATTAAAACTTTTTTTCAAATGTAGATGAAACAAACTCATGTCTTGAAATGATAAAAGCTAAAAAGTGTTTTTTTTTTAGTATAAGTAACGTACTGTGTGTTGTACCCGTCTACCTCTTAATGGTGGACCTATCGTGATCAGGGGAGATAACCAAAATTTACCAAATTCTGAAAACGTCTATAGATGTAGATGAATTCATTGCTTGTATAAATATAAAAAATAATATGTATATAAATTCTGAAATCAACTGAAAAATCAAATCACCATTAATACACCTTTGAAATAGAAAACCCCTATTACTTAACATTCAAAAGATATTCCTATCATATTAAAATTTTAAATGAAGAAACTTGACAAGATCTTTTTTCATTACAAATTCTTTAGATAAGGCTTCATTGTTTTATTTATAAAATAGACACATAAAATCTGACACAATGTCATTAAAATATTGCAGACATTCCTCATATCAATTTGACTTATCTCCCTTTGGACAATTACCATTCAAAAGACTGTCCAATGTTAAACTTTTTAAATATGGTCGTAAATCAAGGTCAAGGTCAAGAGGTCAAATATTCTGGTACCAACTGAAAGGTCTTCCCACAAGGAATGCACATGCAAAATATGAAAGTCCTTTCACTAACCATTCAAAAAATATACTCAATGTTAAAGTTTTTATGCACTTGTTCACAGGCCAAGGTCAAGGTCACATGGTCACATATTCTGGTTCCAATTAAAAGGTCTTGCCACAAGGAATGCACATACAAAATATGAAAGCCATATCACTTACCATTCAAAAGATAAAGCCAATGTTAAAGCTTATTATTTTTTCTTAAAAGTCCATCACATGCCAAGGTCAAGGTCACGAGGTCCAAAATTTTGGTATCGTTTGAAAGGTCTTGCCACAAGGAATACACATGCAAAATATGAAAGCCCTATTACTTACCATTCAAAAGATATGTCCAATGTTAAAGTTTTTTGTGGACAAACAGACAAACAGACAGACAGACCAATAACTATATGCCCCCGACTCTTCGATTCACGGGGCATAAAAAAGGGGTGCTTATTATGATTGATTGATTGATTGAATATTGTTTAACATCTACTCAGCAATATTTTAGCTATATCAAGTCAAGAACAAGTTTGTTAATAAATAATCACTTTGGGGTATGGAAAGGGTCATGGGATGGGAAATTCTGACTGCCACTGGAAAAGTAGGGTGAAATAGAAAGGGCGGAGAATTTAGCCTTGTAGCCAATCACCTACAGACCACTCAAAAAAAGCTTGCTACAAGGGTTCCCGGGACCCTCGGGGTCAGCCCCCGTTTAGGAGGGGTCACAACCCGCAAGCCGGAGATACTAGGTCCTATTTCTATATCCTGGGGTTCCCTCGGGGTCCTCTGTTAGGAAGACTCATACTCCAAGCTCAGACGATGCTGCGGGCCTATTCATAAGCCGGGACCGCGCACGGCGGACTTATTATGAAAATCACTGATCTTTCCAAGTATACAATGCAATGATTCTTATTCGACTTAAAACAAAATCTCATGGATATGAGTATTAGAGTCTATCTACCTTAATATGAGGAATATGGTAATTAAAAGTATGTTTTTTAACCCATAATAAATGTTTCCCCTGATCCTTTCCTTCAAGTGGGCATAATTCAGTCAAAAATATGTTGAGCTTTCTGACGATGCAGTATTCACACCTTAAAATTGTGGCTAGCAATTTAGCAATTAAGTGTAGTATTAGAAGGATTTGGAGTATAATATCCTTGAAATGCAATCCAACAAGATTGTTATAAATAACATGCATTGCATTGACAAGACAAGAACAGACAGATGGACCGACACTATGCTATGTCTTCTTTTCATAAGACACATTATGTAATATCAAATGGCAATGTGCACATTCTAATTCAATTACATCTTAAATCTTTTCAGTGTAATACAAACATAATGCAAAACTTTATTAGGTAATGCTATTCCCTATTACAATTATGCTAATGATTCATGTAAATGAAGTTATAACACATAAATCAACTGATCATTTAAACATAATGCAAACCTTTGTGGGGTCAATATTTATCCCTGGTACACTTCCAGCCATACTATTACCCATTGCCATAAAGCTAGGTATACAAGCAAAGGATGGTATAACACAGAAATCATCTGACAATTCAAACAAAAATTTCAAATAATCTTCTTCTTTAGTTGACATTCCAACTAGAAATAAAATAAAAATATAAATTAGAGCTTCAATGTAGCAATGTACTTGTTGCTGACATGATATGCTGATATTAAATGTATTTAGAAATCCAAAGAGTATCCATATTTTTCAAATAAAAAAAAATCCAAAGTAACAATTTTGAGTTTAACAATTTATTTCTTAGTTAATTAACAACTCTCTACCAGACTTGTTTTGAATTGTTTAGATTATATATCTTTACCATTTTTATACATTAACTCACAAATAATCATTTACACAATTACAAAAGCCTGAATATTTTTAAGGTACAATGCATTACCAGGGTCTTTTATGTAAATAATTGTGATAGCCTTATTACCTAAATTCAATAAAAATATAATTATTTAGATGAAGATGAATTTTCTTACCTCCTAGTGCGTACAAAATAATGTCTCTTTTTGTGTAAGTAAAATCAATAGGTTTCATCTCATGATTAATAGCTGCCTCCTGTAGAAGAAACAAATGTACAATAGATTTATTAAAGATGCAACAATTTATATTTAGTTGTAAATGAAATTTTATACAAAAACAATAATGGTCATGTACCAGTTATCGCCATTTTCACACTGTGATTTTCTATTTGATCTTCTTAAACTGGGACTTAAAACTTTTAATGTGTTATATGTTGTAATAGTTTACCAAGTAATGAGTCCACCAATTGTATTCATTTTCAGTTTTATTGCACATGCACAGTAATATAGTCATCTTAATAAACTGCTGCGCCAAGAGTGCATGATACGCCCGTCCACTGTCAAGCCGAACTTTATGGCATTGTTGGACCACAACAAAATTTTGATTAAAAATAAAATCAACAGAATATGTGCCTTACCAAGATGTAACAATTAACAAATATCAAATTAAATTTCACAAAGTCCAAGGGCCATAACTCTGTATGAAATCAACCAACCGGAACTAAATTCCAACTTGATCTGTATCTCACCTAGATATACTTACATACCAAATATGAAATTAATATGTCAAGAGGTTAAAGTAAAAAACTCCAGAAACCTATATTTTCAAAATTTCACTAAGTCAAAGGGCCATAATTCTGTACAAAATCAACCGACTGAAACCAAATTCGATCTTGGTCTGAATCTCACCTAGATATACTCACATACCAAATATCAAATCAATATGTCAAGCGGTTACAGAAAAAACTTCCAGAAACCTATATTTTTCATAATTTCACTAAGTCCAAGGGCCATAACTCTGTACAAAAGCAACCAACTGGAACCAAATTCGAACTTGATCTATATTTCACCTAGGTATACTCATATACCAAATATCAAATCAATATGTCAAGCGGTTACAGAAAAAAAACTCCAGAAACCTATATATTTCAAAATTTCACTAAGTCCAAGGGCCATAACTCTGTACAAAATCAATCCACTGGAACCAAATTTTATCTTGATCATATACTCATATACTAAATATGAAATCAATATGTCAAGCGGTTACAGAAAAAACTCCGTAAACCTATATTTCTCAAAATTTCACTAAGTCCAAGGGCCATAACTCTGTACAAAATCAATGGACTGGAAGCAAATTCGAACTTGATCTGTATCTTACCTAGATATACTCATATACCAAATATGAAATCAATATGTCAAGCGGTTACAGAAAAAATCTCTGGAAACCAAAAAATTATTGACGGACGGAGGGTATAACATAATACGTCCGTCTTTCGACGGGTGCATAAAGAGTATTGGTTTTCTGATGTGTGTACCAGTTATCGCCATTTTTCAAAATATAAATCAGCTTTTTTTTAAAACTGTTAAATGTACACTTTAATCCACTGAAGTACTCAAAAAAGGCATGAACCAAAAGGGAATAAAGAATGAAAGATCAGTCGATGCAATTATCAAACTGAAAGTAGCATGATTTTCATCAATGCCAAATTCGTTCCATTTTGTTTATGATGGCAAGAAAATAGAAGACCTTGATAGCTTTTATTTACCTTGATTTGACTTTTTTAAGAGAAAGCAACATAGTCAGCATTTACTTCTGGCAGAAAATGTAGCTGACATCCGAAGTTCTCTTTTGAAACATCGCATGTAAAAATATCTAATTTTAACTAATAATCATATGTGACTCCCAACATAGCAATATATATTTCAAAGGGGCTCCCAAGAGATTTTATCTCAGCTTTCACTGTTTTTAAAGATTTAAACAAATTTCTTTAAGAAATGTATTTTGAAGATATTGTTGTCACTTCTGTAAAAAACCGTGTAACAAAAGTCATGTGTGAGCTTGAGGCACATGAAAATTAGCGATAACTGGTACACGGCGATAACTGGTACTCGATCAGTAGGATATTATAACCATTAAAGAAAGCACCAGCACAGTAAATAACCAATCTTATAAGGGTTTATTTAGTCTACAAGTTTCATTTTTACAGGCAGGATAATGTAAACAAAGTAACATTAATGACAACAAAATTTAAATTACAAAAAAATTATCCAAAAAGTCAACAAACAAGTTTCACCAATATACTTCCTAGCCGTCTTCTCATGCCACAGATCTGAAACTTGGCGATAATTGTGCTAACAGTCAAATCCTTCTACCTGATCAGAAGATTGCTAGTACAGGTAAATGAGAGATTTTCATTTTAATTTCATACAACTTTTCTGACAAATAAGGTTCAGATAAAATTACTGGCTCTAACTGCAATAGCAAAAACACCATGAATATATATTTCTTTTTGGTTTTTTAAACACAGTTTAACCTCTAGCTGTTTTCATCACTCCCTTGGGTGTTCGAGTTCCATAATTAACAGATACCATAAGAAACTGTGTCTTTCTGACCAACCTTACCACTATTTTTAAAATTCTATGTCTTAATTTAATGTATAAATTAATTTTACAATCTAATTTACGAGACTGATATTTGACACTAAATTCCACAGTTTCCATTGTAAATATGGGACTTTCCAGATAGGAACTAGTGTGTAATTGAAGGCGGAAAAAAATTCCTCAAATACCAGTAAGACAGATAACTGGATCCCTGACATATTGAAATAAATATATTCCACCTAAAAAGAAACTATTTTTGAAATTGAAGTGCATTTATAATTTGTCCTGCATGACAATTTTTGAACAAAAGTTTAATTGACGAAAAACAATCAACCTGAAGCGCTACAAATAGATTAAAAATAAATCACCCTCAGCTCAACAGTGTTAATTAATCAGTAATTCCCTCTCAAAGTATTGATGTATTGATTTTTTTCGCATAATACACAAAAATGTTTCTGGAGTGAACACGACTCAAAAGCCCCATATTGATAGCCTATCAGTATATTTCTTTAAATTGAATGAATAAAGTTTATTTAAAAAAAACTGATATAACCTACTGGATCAACTCCTTTTGGACTATCTCTAGCTTTTCTTCTCTCATTCTTTTCATCAGCCTGATCTATGGATCGCACTACTCCTAACATATGTGCTGTTGATGCTACAAAAAATTATTTAATTCTACACTGAAGCTTGTATGCCTCATTACATTCAATTATTAATAGTTTTATAATTAAGTATTGATGTCAATATGTACAATGTTTGTAGTGTTATAATATTGTTTTCATGTCAGAATCAGTAAAGTACATGTCTGTTTTTGTGATGATATAATAGTGTTTAATTAAAAGTGTTCATGCTGGTATTATTGTGTCCTTATAAAATCAAATCTTGCTAACATTTAGGAAACTGTATTGCAGCATGCATTTGCATTCATTTTTGCATATGCAGATACTAAATTCACAGTAACTTTGTTATTTCTTACCACTGGGCCGATGCCACTGCTGGTGGACTGTTAAGCCCCTGTTGACACTATCAAAGTTTCCATCAAAAACTTGGTCAAAGAAAACTTGGATCAAGTTTTCTTGGTCAAACTTGTCTGTTGACACTATCAAAGTTTTTTTGGGTTATGGTCAAAGAAAAGGCAGGAAATTATGCTTTCAGGGAAACAAATGGCACCAATTCCTCAAGAAGATGATTAAATTGTGACAGGACAGCCTACCTGCGTTGTAGTAGGTAGTAGATATATAGCCAGTAAAAATCGACTGAGCTAACGGAATATTTCTTTAGCTCATTCAGTTAGGTGGCTGGCTGAAGTGCTAGAGGTCCCGGGTACGATCCCTGGAGGTGACCATTGCAATTTTGCAAGGAGATTCATGCTCTCCGGTTACATTTGGCGCCCAGCA
Source organism: Modiolus philippinarum (assembly GCA_002080025.1). Taxonomy (NCBI): domain Eukaryota; kingdom Metazoa; phylum Mollusca; class Bivalvia; order Mytilida; family Modiolidae; genus Modiolus; species Modiolus philippinarum. The sequence continues at coordinate 69,723 of MJUU01028666.1, forward strand.
AAAAACCCAAGGTGGTTAGAAGGAGCTAACCAAGGTTTGTGTGTGATATTTGTGTTGAGAGTCATACATAGCAAGTATGATGACTCTCGAGGTGGGGGAAGTGTGACAGGACAGCCTACCTGCGTTGTAGTAGGTTGTAGATATATAGCCAGTAAAAATCGACTGAGCTAAAGGAATATTTCTTTAGCTCATTCGGTTAGGTGGCTGGCTGAAGTGCTAGAGGTCCCGGGTTCAATCCCCGGAGGTGACCACAGCAATTTTGCAAGCAGATTCATGCTCTCCGGTTACAAAATATATTGCATTTTCACTTGGGCTTTGTGCATAAATATACTGTATATGAATTATCAGAAAGAAAAACAAAACTGAAGATTAAGAAAAGATTAAGTACCAAAGCCCTGTTGACACTATCAAAGTTTTCTTGGTCAAAGAAAACTTGGTCAAAGTTTTTGACGATTTTTTGATAGTGACAACGGTCAAAGAAAACTTTGATCAAAAACTTTGAAGGACTTTGATGGAATAGAAACCCATCCTATTTTTCTTCAAACTTTGATGGACTTTGATGGGAATCAACCAATCAAAAAGAAGTTTTGATATGATGCAACTTTTGTTTACAAAACAAAAGCACATGGCTAAGAGGATAAAAAAAAATAAAATGATAATATCAAGCAAATTTACAGAACATTTTTATAGACGACTGTCATGATCTATTCTGAAATGACTTGTGGTCTCTGCTTGAGCTTTTTACAGAAATTTTTCAACAAAACTGTCAAGATATAAATTTACTTTTTCTTACTGAACTAGTTCTGCAATCCTATACTTATTATACAATTTTGTTTTTCCTCCTGTTTATGGTGGGTTTCCTGGCTCTTTAACGTATTATATTTGCAATTCTTCAATGAACATACCAATATTCCTGAAGTAACGCATATAACAAGTCCTTCTAAACTCCTGTCTCTTATTTGCCAATCAACCAATCAAGATTCTATAGAAATTCTATTGTATACCAATTTGTACTGCCTGAAGGGGTTTACCTTATACTCCAGTAATGACAAATTGGTATACAAAAGAATTCTATAGAATCTTGATTGGTTGATTGACAAAGAAAAGACAGGAGTTTTGAAGGAGTTGGTATAGGTGTTACTTGAGGAATATTGGTATGTTCATTGAAGAATTGCAAATATAATATGTTATTGAGCCAGGAAATCCGCCATAATTCCTATACAGCATTTTTATGCATAGAAGCTAAAGTAAAAAAAGCAGTATATTTAATCTTCTTGAAAAATTGGTGTCATTTGTTTACTTGTAAACACAATTTCCCCCCTTTCCTTTGACAAGTAACCCCAAAAACTTTGATAGTGTCAACAGACAACTTTGACCAAGAAAATTTGGTCAAAGTTTTCTTTGACCAACTTTTTGATGGAAACTTTGATAGTGTCAACAGGGATTTAGTCAGTAAGGAAAAATTAAAGGTATATCTTAACCAATTTTTTTGTTTCAGAAAAAATCACTAAGAAGACCAAGCAGAGACCAAAAGTCCTTTCAGAATGGATCATGACATTTGTCTATAAAAATTTTCTGTAATATTTGCTTGATATTGTCATTTTATTTTTATCTCGAAGCCATGAAATGGCTGGAGAGATATTGATATGGCAAGAAAAAATCACGTGCCCTGCATGAGGCTTCAAGCCTATTAACAGCTCTAAAAGATGATCTTCGTGCTTCCAATAAAAAATAGTGCGCAAGTTCCTTTCAAAATCGGATACATTTAGTATTTAAGTTATATTTCTTCATTTTCTTGAGTTGAATACAGTGTTGTTTTATTAAACTGAGAACAATATGCATGTTAATCAAATTACTCGTTTTTTACTCGTTGCTTATAGAAAATGAATGGCTGTCTTTATATCTGATGGGAAAACATGCCCATTGACCTTTATAAGATGTTTTTATTGGTTTAAAATGAAACATACGATAAACACGTCAGATGTGTATTCACACAGCTGAAGCGATCTATATTTAAAGTTCACATAAGTACACGTGTCCAGAAGCACGATTAATTTAGTATTATAGTATTGAGTTTATTACATTACGTTTATAAATTTTCAAAGTCAGTAACGTATTTATTGTTTTGAGTATCAATTAGTGCTTAATAGATTCAGGGATTGGTGTTCTATAATTATGATTTAAATTATTTATTTAGGTCAAACATGTCCCCATTCATAGTTACAAAAAATCAATAACGAGTCGTTGTAGTGTGTATTCTTAAAATAGTGTAGTAAATGTTTCGTAGCATTCAAAATACAAACATCGCTATTTGTTTGTTCGAATTTTCGCACAAATTAATTATCAAGCGCAACTTGGCCAGTTACAGTGATATTAAAGACTGAAAACTTCTTAAAAGGCTCTCGCTTTGCGGTCGCCTTTTAAGAAGTTTTTATGCAATAAGTGGCCAAATGCACTTGATAACATATAATAGCAATGAAATCAACATGCGAAATCATACAATCCGATTATTTTCAGGTATTATGGACTATAACTTAATACATGCAGATGTATGCAGTAGTTCTTTGGATGACTACGAAGTTTTGCCACATGTAGAATTTCAGGGCTTCGAGATTCAGCTCCAGCGGAGCTTTGATTTCAGCCTGTTAGCCATGTGCTTCTGTTTTGTAAACAAAAGTTGCATCATCTCAAAACTACTTTTTGATTGGTTAAATGCAATGAGATTTTTTGATATGTTGATAGTATTAAAAATTGCCACCTTTTCATGCAAAAATCTTATTGGCACAGGAATGAGCTCCTGTACTGAAATATTCAAGGACTTTTGATCATTTTTGTCCATTTTTATATAAATGTTTATATTTGTCAAATTTCAGACTTGGGCAAAACCTGGAGAAGTTTATCATAAACTGATATTGAATTGTATTTTGAGACATGATTTTATCAAATAAAAGGGTCTTTAATTTAAGGGCCAAATATGCCCCTTACCATACATACTCCTTTGCTTAAATCTAAGCAATATCTCCCTCTTGCATAGCTCTGTCTTTAACTGATTTTTTGCTCTCTATTAAGATCCTAATGGCTACTTATTCTCTATCAGATTTTAAACATCTTTATATTCATGGTCTCCCAAATGTTTTGATTTTTATCTGCACTGAAGAGTCATAAGCCGTCAAAATGGTCATCTACAGAAACTAAAAGTACAGGTATTTAGTAAATTACCAACCACGTGCACTCGTAGTTATGAAACTTACAAGCAAAAAGGCTTATTATGTTCAGTGGACCATGAAGTCTAGGGTCAGAAGTGATTTGAAATAAAAAGACATGTTTGAGTACCAGTAGATCCCAAGTTTATATTGAACTGATATAAACGAACTGACAAAACTGGACATTTCTTTGGCTGTGTGACAGGTGCCACAGTTGAAGCAGATCATGCTTACACCTCCCGAGCACCTGATGATGTGTCCAGTTTTTGCAATAGTTCATGCTGTTAATGATTTAATTTTGTGGCATTCTTGTTCAGTTTTGTTCATGTGTTTTGTCTGTCAAATATGAATTGCCATGTTTATACGATTGTTTTATTTTCAAATTTTCCCCCTTTTTACCCTTTTTGCTTTGGTATTTGTTTGCCAATGTATCAACAGACAAGAATGAAGGACAAACAGAAAGACAACATTTCTGTAGTGCAATTACTTCCCCTTTGTAATGATTATGAAAGACAATCATTCTTTTTCTACATTGAAAGAACTGCAGTTACAAGAAGAACAAATGAACACCCTATACTTTTGATGTAGATAATTACAAATCTGTAATACCAATGTTGTTTTCTTTATTACTGTAGTATTCAAACAATAATTTTATTCACAATTCAAGGATTGTGAAAATAATAAACCAGAAATCTATAGTATAAACAATTTTAGGAAAGGGTAAAATTCCAGAAACTGATTAAAGATTTGTGGTATACCAAAACCAAGTTGTTATTATTTTCAGTTAAAGATATATTCTTAATGGTTAAATAATACAGATATAATGTAATAATAGCCTACCACCACTTGTAGATGGATTTGTTGAATTACTGAAGTCTGTAATTGTTTCCCAACTATCTCTTACTGTAAAACAATAAAACATTATAAAAATTACTGATTTGCATCAACAACAATACATAACAAGAAAAGAAATTACACAATGTATACTGACGTTCAGTAATGAACAGCCCATGAAGGAATTACTGTAAACCGGGAAATTTTCGCGATTTTCGTGTTTGGAATGGAAGCGCGAAAATAAAATGGCGTTAATAAACTTGTCTATTATTGAAGTCAATAGCAAACAACTTGTCAGCGCGAATTCAAAACTGCATGAACTAAAATCCTGTCAATCTACTGTGAAATAAAGAAGGCACGAAACTTTCCCGGTTTACAGTAGGTGGATCCTATTTTATGGCTGGCACATGGAAAATACGTTCCCAACAAAACTTTTGTTACATTTCAAAGCATAACTAATATAAATGTCCAAAAAGAGCAATTTTCCATATATATAATGGATGGCTCAAAATATTTAAATTCCTTAACAAAGCATCTAAATTATGACAAAGGCGTTATCTCCCCTTATTTCATATTTTCTAGTGCTTCCTTTGTAATTCATTACTCTAAAGTCATATTCCTATATTAAAAACAAAACTTAAGGATGCGTAACACAGTTTCACATTAAATACAATGGGGTTTCCCTTCAGAATATCATGTGATAGGTGAGGGATACCCTACTATTTATATTCATGAAATGAAAAACTGACTTATTTAAGTTATTTTTGATAATTATTGTGTTTATAATATAGAGTTTTTTCTTTAAATTAAATCCATTTAAAATAGAGAAAAAAGTTTAATTTTTTTTTATCTGTATATTTTGTAAAGGGAGACCATTGACTGAACTGAACATGTGGGGATATTTCAACTTTCACTTCAAGGTAATGCAGCTTTTTGGAAGACGGCGATCGTACCATGAAAGTACACCTAAAAAAATGTAAGATCAAGCTCTTTGATATGATTTTCAAAAATAGGCTGAATTCTTTCCAGCTCTATGCTATTCTTTGCCGAAATCGGTTGATTTTGTCCATTTTTAGGGTGCAAAATCCTACTTTTTGACAACTTTTCAGGTTTCAATGCTACTTCATGAATGTAACAATATTCCAGAAATTGTGTTTTATTGCAAAATTTATGATTTGGTCTTTCTGTTGATATATAAATGTCCAATGTGAAAATAAAAGGTGCATATCTGGTATGGGGGGCTGTTTTGACAACCCCTTTTTGTGCGACGTCATGGTGCAAAATTGTGGTATGCATCCTTAATTTTGAAAATAATATGTGTTTGGTATTCCTAAATGCTAATCTAGGTTATAAAACAACATTTGTCATGTGCCAGCCACTGCCTGACTTTCCCATGGACTTCTTCTTTCAAAACTTGAAATAAATGTCACTGAAAGTCCAATATTCAGTTTATGACTGCAAAATATTCAAGAAAACAATACTACTTTTTTGCTCAACATGTTTTTATCTTTTTCTATTTCCATTTTAGATTTGACCGTCAAAACTGCACACAACTGGCCACAAGTAATGGAATCTGTTCATGGATATTTGATTGTACAATCAAGATTGATGCCCTCCATTATTCAAATATTGGACTGTTTTTGCCAATCTTATACAATAAAAATATCTTGTCTTTTATATTTCTGAGTGGAGAGGAAACCTGACAAGACACTGATCCTTCAGAGTATTTTAATATGAGTTTTTACCAGTGGAATTGTCTGTTACATAAATTTTGCATTATAATTTTACATCCAACACAATGGAGTATTATTTTTATTCTAACAGGACATATCACAGCTTATTTTATAAAACTGCTACTTATGTGTTGCTCTCTTAAATCATTTATCAGCTATATGTGCATTTTTCTCTTTGATCTTACTGAATGATATTGTCAGTATCATCATACTGACCTGATACAAGAAAATATCAGGCAATGACGTCACAAATATGACGTCATGACTCTTATGACGTTGCCTATAAAAACAATAATGGTAGTTTTGAAGGTCGCGACAAAAAAAAAAATCACTAATATCACAGCTTGTCCTATTGGACTTGATGTGATATGGTGATATTTTCTGTCCCAACCTTCAAAACTACCATTATTCTTTATGTATCAAGTTGTTTTTCCTCTGAGTATTATGAGTATATTGATGTTTTGGACACAATATTTTCAGGACACCATATTAAAACTATACAAACAATTATTAATTCATAACATATTTCTGATGATTAACAACTTGCCATACTGTATAAGTTTCAATCCTACGCTATACTTCTTTGGCAGTTCAGGTCAAGTATTGTTCACTGATATTTGTTGTTTTACTGACTCCCTCATATTGTAAAATAATACGCTAGAAACTCACCATCTTCTGGTGTCATAGCTACATTCTTTTTCCTACAAACAGCACCATTCGTTCTCTCCCATCTTACTGAAATATGATGGTAATACATATAGGATTATTGCATGACTATTGGGGAATATTGTCCTGAATAAAATTCGATATTCCATGAGCTTGCGAGAGCAATATATATTCTAAGAGGAATATGCAGATAAATATTAACGAAAGCTTGAAAAAACTAGAGGCTCAGAGACTGAGCCTGTATGGCTCATCTGACAATATTATTCTTTGCCATGCATGACCAATAAAAGAAAATGTTGCCATGGGACACAGATGCCCCCAACCATACAGATATTATGGCAAACAGGAAGTAGATGAGGGACAGACTTGAAAAGGGGAGACACTGTACAAAAGCTTCAGACCAAATATCAAAACATTCCTGCATACACAAGCTGAGAAATCTTTGATGAAAATTTTCAATATATGGCTATAATGGGAAAAATCAAAGTTTTTGTCAAACAGGAAGTAGATGAGTGACGGACTTGAAAAGGGGATATAGGGTACAACTCATCATATCAAAACTTCAGACCAAATATCAAATCATTCCTGCATACACAAGCTGAGAAATCTTTGAAGAAAATTTCGGAAGTACGTACAGAAGTACGGACGGACAAGGGTAAAACTTAATGCCCCTGTCACCTAACGGCGGGGGCGTAAAAATGATGTTTTTTACCAATGGAGCTCTAATGTCTCGCTATGTTCTCTATTAGCATCTGTGTTTTTTTTGTCCTATTGAAATGAGTAAACTTTGCAAAGAACCTTCTATTCATCATTCCAACACAATTTGCTTCAATAGTTTCAGAGAAGATTATGAAAATGTGATTTTTCCCATAAAGTCCAATGTAAAACGTACATTCTGTGCTTGCGGCCATGTTTTTTGTCAAATGAGAACAAAATGAAGACCTTTACAATATGAGCAATCTTTGTTAAGGACCTTAAGTACATCAGTCCTATAAAGTTGGATTAGTTATTTGCTTCAGCCATTTCAGAGGAGAAGATGAAAATGTGATTTTCCCATCAGGTCCAATGTTAAACTATGTTCCATGCTGGCGGCCATGTTTTTATAGGATCGGAACAAAATAAGCAATCTTTGTTAAGGACCTTTAGTTCATCATTCAAGTAAAGTTTGGTTGAATTTGCTTCAGCCGTTTCAGAGGAGAAGATCAAAGTGTGATTTTCCCATAGAGTCCAATGTTAATCTATGTTCCATGCTGGCAGCCATGTTTTTTACCGGATCAGAACGAAATGAGCAATCTTAGTGAAGGACCTTTAGTTCATCATTCCTGTAAAGTTTGGTTGAATTTGCTTACCCGATTTTAGAGGAGAAGATGAAAATGTGATTTTCCCATAGGGTCCAATGTTAAACCTATGTTCAGTGCTGGCAGCCATGTTTTTTATCGGATGGGAAAAAATTAGCAATCTTAGTGAAGGACCTTTAGTACATCATTCCTGTAAATTTTGTTGAATTTGCTTCAACAGTTTCAGAGGAAAGGATGAAAATGTGATTTTCACATAGGGTTGAATGTTAAACTATGTTCGATGCTGGCGGCCATGTTTTTTATCGAATCAAAACAAAATTTGCAATCTTAGTAAAGGACCTTTAGTACATTATTCCTGTAAAGTTTGGTTGAATTTGCTTCAATGGTTTCAGAGGAAAAGATGAAAATGTGATTTTCCCATAGGGTCCAATGTTAAACTATGTTCCTTGCTGGCAGCCATGTTTTTTACCAGATCGGAAGCAAATGAGCAATCTTTGTAAGGGACCTTTAGTACATCATTCCTGTAAAGTTTGGTTGAATTTGCCTCAGCTGTTTCAGAAGAGAAGATGAAAAAGTGATTTTCCCCATAGGCTCCAATGTTAAACCTAAGTTCCGTGCTGGCAGCCATGTTTTTTTATCGGATCCGAACGAAATGAGCAATCTTTGTAAAGAACTTTTAGTACATCATTCCTGTAAAGTTTGGTTGAATTTGCTTCAGGGGTTTCAGAGGAGAAGATGAAAATGTGAAAAGTTTAACAGAGGGACAACGAAAGGAGGGACGGACAGACGACGGATGCCAAGAAATGGCAAAAGCTCATACTGTCCCTTTGGGTCAGTTGAGCTATTTAGAATCTTGTTTATTCCAAGCATTGTCCTTTTATAGCAATGATGGTCTGTCTAAATGGACCATATTCTCAAGTCTCCAAATGGTTCAGTTTAGACAGCATTTACTGTAATCATATCTGTTACATTGAGAATGGGGGTAATAGCAAAGTTACCAAACAGAATTGTCATGAGCCAAAGTCCAAGAGGCAAAAAGACAAAGCAGGTGGAAAACTACTGGAATTCTCAGCAGCAAGGATCCTGACTTGGCATAGGCATTTCAAAAGAAATGATGAGTTCAACTAATTTTATGGCATGCCAAACCTCCCCTTCCATTTCATAGAAAGTTGCATGTCTTTTTCTTTGGTAATCACTGTGTTAGTTATTATTATTGATTGTAACTAAAGTATGCCTGCTTTTCTATTTCAGGGACAATAATTCAATATTTACAACTTAAGACACTCAATCTTACTCTTTTATCTGCTCTGTTATTCATTAATAAATAACTTGTTTCTTTTGTTTTGTTTCAAACATGTTTTATGTGTTTATTTTTTCAATCAAACTTAGGTTTTAGCCAATAATTAACTGAACATCATTCATAAAAATACAATCCATGTCACCCAGGCAAAAACTTGTTCCATGTGAGGCCACCAGTGGGAGTAACAACAAAACAATACACGACTTTTGAATCATGTTCTCTCAGGAAAAAATTCTATTTTTATATGAAAAACATTGGTAATCAAGGATTACCGTAAAAAGGCATGTATTATCCGCACATTTTTACCCTAAAAAGGATTTAAAAGTTTGGGGGTGCGGATTATACAACCCTATATGACTTGAGGAGTTGGCCAAGTTCTCCAAAGATCAATTGCTAGTCCCTGTTCAAACCAAAAAGACTGTTCTTAACATTGTGGATCTAATTAAATATGTTTGGTTTGAATTGCAAAGTGCCTTACAGTTATAAAAAATTGGTCTTTCCTCCAAAAAATGCTATTTTGATGTCAGAACAAGAATATTTTTATTAGCTGTCATTACCGTCAACAAACCACGTGATCGGTAAAGTGTTGATTTTGTGACAATAAGCTATTTATATCATAGTGCCTCTGACGACATTTAACGTGCCAAAGATGCAAATTTATAGGATTAAGTGGCTTATTTTTACATTTCAAAACAGTTTACAGGGAATGAAATATCAAATTAAATGTAAAATAAACACGGATATGACGGTAAGCACCGAACCTGTTCCGATTTTTCCATCGTACCTGAACTTCCTGATTGATGAAACAATGTTATTTTTCTTCAAGTTTTGTCATATTTGAGCCTTTTAATCATTAAATACTTTCAGAAAAGGCTACAGATATAGTAAATAAAGACTCATGCAGTTGATAAGCTTTGAAAATGCCGATTTACAGCTACAAAATAACTACGGTCATACCGATCTCCACGTAGACTTTGTTGGTTAAGGTCCCTGCGTACTAAAAGTTTTTTCCCTGGAGTTTAAGGCCAATAAAGGGCCTGCGGATTATACACAGATGCGGATAATACATGGCTTTTTACGGTACAAAGTTCGCCTCTTTACGGCACATTGTCAGAGATGCATGCATATGCAAGTTTCCATGATCCTAACATGTACAGTGACTGAGATCTGAACTCTTCTATAAATTAGGATGTAAGTCAATCAAGCAGAAAATATAGGTCAAAGTAACAAAATTTTGTCTGGATGCTGACTTTCTGTCAGAGATGCATGCATATGCAAGGTGACATGATCCTAACATGTATAGTGACTGAGATCAGAATGTGGACCTAAACTTGAATGAAAATCAGTCAAGCAGAAAATATAAGTCAATATGACTTAATTTTGCCAGGATGCTAACCTACCATCAGAGATGCATGCATATGCAAGGTTTCATGATCCTAACATGTATAGTGACGGAGATCTAAACACAGACATAAACTTGAATGTAAGTTATTGAAGCGGAAGATATAGGTCAAAGTGACCTAATTTTGCCTGGATACTGACCTACCATCAGAGATCCATGCATATGCAAGGTTACATGATCCTACCATGTATAGTGACTGAGATCTGAACTCGGATGTAAACTTGAATGTAAGTCGTTCAAGCATAAAATATAGGTCAAATTGACCTAATTTTGCCTGGATGCTGACCAGCCATCAGAGATGCATGCATACATGATCCTACCATGTATAGTGACTGAGATCTGAACTCAGATGTTAACTTGAATGCAAGTCGTTCAAGTGGAAAATATAGGTCAAAGAGACCTAATTTTGCCTGGATGCTGACCTACCATCATGGATGCATGCATATGCAAGGTTACAAGATCCTAACATGTATAGTGACTGAGATCTGAACACGGACATAAACTTGAATGTAAGTCGTTCAAGCAGAAAATATAGGTCAAAGTGACCTAATTTTGCCTGGATGCTGACCTACCATCAGAGATGCATGCATATGCAAGGTTACATGATCCTACCATGTATAGTGACTGAGATCTGAACTCGGACGTAAACTTGAATGTAAGTCGTTCAAGC
>MJUU01028666.1:94775-105099 GCA_002080025.1 Modiolus philippinarum
AACACAATTTTGAGAAGCCATACTCTGGTGATGATTCAGGCCAAGTTTGGTTACATTTGGCCCAGTGGTTTCAGAGGAGAAGATTTTTGAAATTGTTGACAGACGGACGGACGACGGACGCATAGTGATGGCAAAAGCTCACATGGCCTTTTAGGCCAGGTGAGCTAAAAAGTAAGGAGAAATACTGCTTTTTATCTAAAAGACAATAGCCTTCTGTCTCATATTGCATCTACATCTTTTATAACACATTAAACATCTAAGCTTTAAATTTTTATACTACTTGATGATGTCACAGGATCCTAAAAGGGGTGTCTACACAAGATGTATGTAGAATAAAAAAGGACCTGTTTTATGTATGGGAAATAATTTTGCAAATGTACAATGTGTACGAAATAAATGCAAAATATGTTCATTTATAGATAACAAGTGTGGACCCAAATTGATGTCTCGCCCATCCCTACTTGGTCGCAAAACTAATTCAGAAAACTTAACATGTTGGCTGACAAAAGCAATATAGCAAATTGTTATATAACCAAAAACCAAAATACAAATATCAGTGACCTACCACTGATATAGATACTGGAGAACCAAACATGTTCACTAGACCATGAAAATGTGGTCAAGGGCCAAAGCCAAATAGCAGGATGTCATGTTCCATCTAAGACAAACCCACATACCAAATATAATGACCATACATTAAGATACTTGAAAATTCAACATGCTCACTGGACCATGAAAATGAGGTCACAGATAAAAGCAATATAGCAGACTGTCGTGTACTACCCAAGACCAACCTATATACAAAATATCATTGACCTACCACTTATAGTTACTGAGAAAATGACCTAATCACAAAATCTTAACATGCTCACTAGACCGTGAAATTGAAATCAAGTACAAAAGCAATATGACAAACTGTCATGCACTACCTAAGACCAACCTACATACCATATATCATTGACTGACCACTTATAGTTACTGAGAAACTAACCTAAGCACGTGTTCATTGGACCGTGAATTTGAGGTCACAGACAAAAGCCAAATGCCAAACTGACATGTACTACCCAAGATAAACCTTCATACTAAATATCACTGACCTACCACTAATAGTTATTGAGAAATGGACTTAATCAGAGAATTTTAATGTGGTCACTAGACCATAAAATTGAGGTCAAGGACAAAAGTCATATGCCAGACTGACATGTACTACTCAAGACCAACTTTTGTACCATATATCATTGACCTACCACTTACAGTTATTGAGATATGATTCTAATCAGAGAAACTTAACGTGTTCACTAGACCGTGAAATTGAGGTCAAAGACTAAAGTCATATACCAGACTGACATGTACTACCCAAAACCAACCTACATACCAAATATTATTGAGATACCATGTATAGTTAATGAGAAATGGACTTAATCAGAGAAACTTAATAAGGTCACTAGACCATGAAATTGAGGTCAAGGACAAAAGTCATATGACAGACTGACATGTACTACTCAAGACCAACCTATATACCAAATATCATTGACCTACCACTAACAGTTATTGAGATGTGGATCTAATCATAGAAACTTAACATGGTCACTAGACCGTGAAATTGAGGTCAAGGACAAAAGTCATATGCCAGACTGACATGTACTTCTCAAGACCAACCTATATACCAAATATCATTGACCTACCACTTACAGTTATTGAGATATGGATCTAATCAGAGAAACTTAACGTGGTCACTNATGTACTACTCAAGACCAACCTATATACCAAATATCATTGACCTACCACTTACAGTTATTGAGATATGGATCTAATCAGAGGAACTTAAAGTGGTCACTGGACCGTGCAATTGAGGTCAAGGTCACATAATGTTATGTCCGTCAGGTAGCACTTGATAAGTACTACCACTGGACCAAATATAATGTTCCTACATCAAAGGGTTTTCAAATATCCTGTATATTGTAAAAGTTAACGCCATCGCCATCGCAGTCATACTTTGCACGCCTATGTCTTGCTTTCCGCGACTTTCGTCGCGGGCGAGACAAAAAGTGCATTGAAAAAAAATACATTTGTTTCCAAGACATTTCAAACAACAGATTTGATCAAATAGCTAAAATTAATAAGAGATGAATTTTTACCAATTTTCATTTCACTTACGAAAATTAAAAGAACAGACGTATGATGTACGGTAAAAAGAAATGGATGTGTAATTTAAGAGGCACATTTTCTGTACAAATTTATGCGAAATAATAAAAATCATGTATGCTATACAAATAATTAAAGAGTCTTGTATGGTGTACAAAAAAAAACCTTTAGCTCCTTCATGTGAGTTTAAATAATGTACAACAAAATTGTCCCCTAAAACTGTATCTTACCCCAGTCTTGGTCACTAATTCTTGCAAATGATCTGTCTCTCAAAATACCTGCATTATTGACCACAATATCTGAAATACAGAAAATTAGGAGCTATGTCAGTAATCTATGAAATCAAAATAGGAATAAAAGTAATCTTAAAGTATTCCATCTATGTGTGAAAGCAGATAACTCACTATGAAACTGAATAAAAGTGAAAGGTGATGACTCACCAAAATTAGCTTTTTATTACTTATCAATATAATTCCAACCAAAACCAAAATTGTCAGTATTTGACATCCTTATTTACAGGGTTGCCACTCTTTTCCTCATATGAAATTCAAGGGTTTTTCAAGGATTTTTACATGATTTCAAGGAATAAAACAAATGAAAAATTGTGAGATATTTAGATTGTCAATCATTTATCCTCATAAACAAACAAGGAAAGGATACGAAGTATGTGTACATCAGACAAAATCTCTACAAATACATGCTTTATTCAGTCATTTAACAATCTGTGCTCTTCAGTTGCTTTGTTCTGCATTGTGTGAGACCACTGATTTAGGAAGACATCAGGTTTTATAACTGATGGTATCTTATCTCTGTTTGAAGATGAATAAAAAAAATCCCAATATTTTTTCCCCAAAGATCAAGCAAAATCTAATTTGGTTTGAGTCTGTTCGATTTTTTTATTTTAAAAATTTGTTACAAAGAAACCAATGGTGGTCTCGTGCTCAGACCCGTTAACCTTTCTTAACAGGCATCAGTATTTAAGAGGTAATGTGTCCGTAATCATCCGTATTTTGAGAATGTTTAACTGTTTATTAAACAAAAGCGATATATAACATAAGTTTTTTTTTTTTCATTTCAGCTGTGGTGATCATTCCCTCATTTTTATCCACTGTTTTTATTTACACATCATTGTTTATACTGACTAATTAGAGCTTTACGTCCAGTGAGCAATATTTAAGCTGTATATAGACGAAAACAAAATAATTCAAAAGTAATATCTAAAAGAGGGAAATCTGGAAATGGGTAGGGGCAGGAAATTTAGTTTTCCATACGACCCCTGGTGGGTTTGCTCTTGTTCGAAAAATATAGAAGAGGTATTTAAAACTGTTTGCGGCATAGCGTTTCTCAATACAGTTTGTCTACAATGGTTTGCGATCAGGCTTTCCTTGTTATAATCTGTGTACCCAATTTCCATTGGAAAAATGGTAAAATGGGTAGGGGCAGGAAATTAAGCCTTCCATGGGACCCTTAGCGACGAGGAAATTAGGCCTTCCATACGACCCCTAGCAAGTCTGCTTTTCTACGAGAAATATATCAATTCAAATAAAATAAAGGTACAAGAAGAATGATAATGAAGTAGGACACCGAGTTTTGATTGACATTGAAAAATGGGTAGGGGCAGGAAATTGAGCCTTCTATACAACCCCAGCGGGTCTGCTCTTTTACGAGAAACATAGGGTCTTTATACTCATTGAGCGTGACGTTTGCGTACACAGTTTGTCTTGTATGGTTTGTGTGTTTTTCCAATTTTGAATTGAAGACCCGGCATAGACAGAGCATTTCCCTATCCACAACCTAGGGAGGAGCCAGCAGCATAGTTTTCACAAAGACCTTGTCAGCTGTGCGCTTTAAAGAACGTTGTTGTCCTATCAGACGCTTTTCTTCAACAGTGATTGCCTAATTTCGGGAAATAGGTATGTTTCATTTCCAGTTTTTGAGTAAACATTTGCAATGTGAATCCGTAGAGCGTATTTTTACTTGAAAATCCGTAGTGGTAAACACCTCTGCATGCTGCATTTTTCCCATAAAAAGATTTGACTAACTTCATAAATTAGGGAGGTTTATTCATTATTTAATTCAAATTAAACCCACCATTAGCTAAAATTGCCTGCCTGGACAAAGTTGGGAATAAGCTGTCTTCCATTTGTCTTGTGAACATCTAGTTCTTGCCTTTGTCTTTTTACCCTATTCAACTCCAACTTGTGTTGTCACTTTTATTTGGTGACCAATACATTTAATGTCTTGTTTCTTGAACCTAAACTCAGAACTATCAATGAAAAGTTTTCGACCAGCGCATTAGAGCGAGATGTACAATACCTGTCAGATTGCCCCTTGAAGTTTGTCCAGTTGAAATTTGTCTACATTAATATCGTTAGGACAAGAGTTACTTTTATTGAATGTCAGTGAATTCACATCATGTGTACAAGTGAACAATCATCATTTACTCTTTAAGAACTTTTTAACCGACTGGTATTTTATCAGGATGCATGTGTAAAATATGCAAGGGCGTTAAAGGGAAGTAATCTATTTTATTAACAACTTCTGGTTTTTCAAGGATTTTCCCCGGATTTTTGTTATTGTTCGCATTTCCCGGCTATATCCTGACCGGGAGCACCTTAAACCAAATTCCCGGGTTTTTTTCTGTTTTCCCGGGTGTGTGGTAACCCTGTATATAATGAACCCTATTACCCAGGAGCAAATTAATCACCAACAATTGTTAAACAAAGCATAACTCATGGTTTTTCATGATGTTCACCAAAAAAAGAAGAAATTACTATATACATTATTTAAAAAAGTGACTACTATATATAAAATAATGGAAGTTTTTTTTTTAATATGAAAAATATTGGTGACAATAATGGACGAGCCCAGTTGTAGGCAAGTCTTTTATTGGAAACAAAACTTTTACTTTTCTTTTTATACGTAATTAACTAAATCATTCGATTGAAAATATTTTGAAAAAATAAAAATCTTTGCGGGTGAGATAAAAATTGATGTGTGTTACAGGGAACACATTTGTTGCCTGCTCTATGAGTAAAGTATGTTTGGCTGAGTGTAGAAGGAAAATTTCATATACAAGTTGCATAACTTGATATTTGTCAATTTGAAGAAAATACATGTGTGTAAGTAACCTGAATGTTTTGTAGGAATCTGACTTACATTTATGATGGAGCTGCAGGTTATCAAAAGAGTAATTTAGACTCTGTGAACATTTTGTCAAATATCAGGCCTACAACTAAATCAGGTGACCACCATTTCCTGAAATTCTTGTTCAAATCTAACAAACATTTTTGAAGGAGTTATACAGAATAACAAATCAAGATAGCAACTGAGCAATTTTGGGCTTTGATAACCTCTTAAACCATTAAAAATCAAAACTCTAAGGATCAGGTGTACAACTTTATCATCTGAATAAATAGATCATGGAAGTTTGGCTATAATGAGGCTTAAAATTTTGATGAGTTGCAGATGAACAGGCAGACACAATAAATGAGCTGCTTTAGGGCCCATTGAACTACTAAAATCAGGAAAGTTAAAATTCAGGTATCAGATGAAACAAAATCAGGTAAACAATATATCTTGAAACTCATATAATTTTTGAAGAGAAGTTCATTACCAAAAACCGACAGTAAGAAATGCAGAATGGTGAAAAAAAAACAGAGCAAGACAATTTAGATAGTAATCTTTATGTGTTGGTTCTGCTTACAGAGGGCAACACAAAAAAGAACACATTTTTAGGATGGAGAATGTTAAACATTTACAAATGTATTACTCCTACTGTACACAACTGCACCCTCTGTTTGTTTCAATCACTTAGTTTGCATTGTTTGGTAAAATGAGTAAAAGGAATATTTATGGGTAAACTGCTGAAAATTTATTTGAGCTTTAAAAAAATATTTATCAGATTTCTATTCAATTTCTTTGCAATGATTTAACTGAAAATCTCTCATTTTGAAATATGTATATTTGATATTAGGGTACTCTATAAGTATCAATATACTTACCTATCCTACCAAAATTCTCCAAGGCAGTTTGTACAAGTTTGTCTCCATCTTCTACAGAGTCTACAAGTAAAAAGAGTGAAATCATTATAAGCACACCCTCTGTGTGTTTGATGGTCAATTTTCATTTATAAAACAAGCATTTCTTGGTTATATAGGGTAATTTCTTTTTAAAATTTTGTGTGCAAAATGTCTAGAACATGCAGTCTATATAAACTATAAGCCCTCTAAGCCTGTATTTTTACAGATAAAAAGGGCTTCAGTTTAAAGCTAGCATACATATTTTATTACCAGTCTTCATGTACTGAAAAATGGTGTATGGGTATGTTATCAGGCTTTTGACAGCTACAGTCATTGGACATAAGTATTGTCACCTGCGATTTTTTCCTATACATTCCATAAAATTGATGGGTGTTCCATGGAACACTAATGTGTCGCCTGCACTACAGAAGGGCCATTTTTGGTCCAGTGATGCTCTAAAATATGCAAAATTAAAATTTTACTTATGATGTTCATGTCCAGATTAGGAGAAAAGCATATTCTGCAAATTTGGTTAAGAATATGAATTACCGTTTTAAGGACTTGCACTGATTTACAATCTGATTTAACATATGAGCTTAGCGGCTTGGCAAACCTCTAGAATCAGTAAAAAATATCTAAGTATAATGTGCATAACCAGACCTGATATACAACATATACTGAAAATAAGGTTGGAATCTGACAGACAGTTGTGAAGGAATCGAAGATTAAAAAACCCAATGAACAAATGAGCTATTTTGGCTCTGTTAACCTTTTAAATCTGTAAAATCAAAATTCTAAAATATCAGGTGCGCAACTATATCAAGTAATCAATGTATTTTGAAAGGCTGGTTGGAATATGATTTACAGTTTTGAAGGAATTCCACATAAACAAACAGAATTAACAAATGAGCTATTCTGGCTCAGTGAACCCTAAAACTGCAAAATCAAAATTTTAAGTATCAGATGCACAACTACATCAGGTGAACAACATATCCTGCAAGTTTGGTTGGAATCTGACTTATAGTTGTGATGGAATTGGGGATTAACAAACCAGATTATCAAATGAGAATTTTGGCTCTGTGTACCTCTAAAATCTGTAAAATCAAAATTCTATATATAAGGTGCACAACTACATCAGGTGAACAATATATCCTGAAAGTTTTGTTGGAATCGGACTGGCAGTTTTGAAGGAGTTGCGGATTCAAAACCAACAGACTCACAAATGAGAAATTTTGGCTCTGTGAACCTCTAAAATCTGTAAAATCAAAATTCTAAGTATCAGGTGCACAACTTCACCTGGTGAACAACTTATCCTGATAGTTTTGTTAGAATCTTACTAGCAGTTTTGAAGGAGTTGCGGATTCAAAACCAACAGACTCACAAATGAGCAATATTGGCTCTGTTAACCTCTAAAATCGGCAAAATCAAAATTCTAAGTATCAGGTGCACAACTACACCAGTTAAACAATATATCCTGAAAGTTTGGTAGGAATCGGACAAGTGGTTTGAAGGAGTTGTGGATTCAATAACTGTCAGGACGCCGACAACGCAGGACGACGACACAGGACGACGACGTAAGACGACAGATAGTAATCCCTATGTGTCGACTCTGCTTACAGCAGGCGACACAATAAAACCACATTTTTTCAAAAAATTATTGTGAAGTCATTTCTTATCTGATTTAATGAAATTTTGACCATTAATCTCCAAATTTTATATATTTTAATTGCTTATTTGGACATAATTTTATAATTTTATCTAGAGAGAGATCAAGTTATACTTCAAGATTTTGTTCTTTACTAAACATGAAATAAAAACGTTATAATTTCAGTTCTACAATCTGCAAACATATTTTCCAACATAAAGGTCCAATATTAAACTATCCTCCCCACTGGGGAGTCATATTGGATAAAACAACTTTTTACAGTGAACAAATAAGGACTATTGTGGCTAAGTTTGGTAACAGTTTAAAAGGAAAGATGTTTAAAATTGTTTGAAAAGATTCTAAAAATAAACTATGTTCAACTCTGGCATCCACTTTGAATGAAAGCGAACCTGGAAAACAACTTATTTTACAGGGAACCACCAAAAGGACTATGGTGGCTAATACCACAATAAGTTTTATTCCAGCTGGCAGAGTAGTTCATTCCAGCTGGCAGAGTACTAGTAGTTTATTCCAGCTGGCAGAGTAATTTCAGATTTAAAGCAAAGTAATGGCAAAAACTCATCGTGGCTATAACCAGATGAGCTAAAAATAAACATTTCTAAGAATTTAATTTATATGTAAATACATATGTGTCTGATTGTCTTTTTTTCTTATTCTGAATATTGCATGAATAATATGGAGAATTGATGAAAAACAGAAAGGAATGTTTAAAAACATTATATTTACCATAATTTGGTACAGCCTTGCCTCCTTTTGCACGAATTTCTTCTACAACTTTATCAGCAGCCATAGTGCCTTTCCCCTGACCTTTAAAGTCACCTCCAAGGTCATTTACTGCAGCATAACAAAAAGAATATATTAGACATAGATATGGATATAACATTTTTTACAAAAAAAAAATGAAAGCATCAATGTAAATAAAACAAATAAGCTTGAAACAGATATGTTTATATTACTTGGAACATAATATGATTCAAATTTTAACAAGAGTTGTCTGGAGACAACATAGCTCATGGGGATTAGACTGACTCGATGCAAAAGTTATTTGTACACTTTTGACATAAAGAAGTCACATGCCAAATAGGAATTCCCTACCACTGAAGGAATATCTTCTAGAAGCAGGGTTTTGGTAAAAATGTCTTCAACTATGGTAATGCCAGAAAATTCTCATCAAATGGAAGTCACTTACCAAATATAAACACCCTATCACTAAACAACTAACTTAAACAAGGTTGAAGTTTTAGAACTAGAGGCTCTCAAGAGCCTGTAGCTCACCTGATCCAAAGCTAGCAAAGACAATAACCTTAATGATAAAGGGTCTCATTTTCTAGTGTGATAATAATAGAAAAAAGAAGGGAAACGGGGAATGTGTCAAAGAGACAACGACCCCAAAGGGCAGTAATAACAACTCAAAGCCACCATAAGATCTTCAATGAACGGTGAGAAAACCCCCACACCCAACGGCAGGTCGGAGTCGGCCCCTGAACAAAGAGCATAATAAACCTAGATGTATTGGCCCACTGTGTCAGAGGAGATGATCTTTGAATGTGTTTTCCCATAGGGTCCAATGTTAAACAAAGTTCCCTGCTGGCAGCCATCTTTTAACTGAGGGGGACTTGCCGGGCTCATTTTTCAAAGGGGACCAACTAAGGACAATTGTTACCAAGTATGGTTGAAATTGGCCAAGTATTCTCAGAGGATAACATCTTTGAATGTGTTTTCCCATAGGGTCCAATGTTGAACTATGTTTTCCGCTGGCGGCTATCTTGGATCTGATGAGAACGTGCCGGACACATTTTTTAAAGGGGACCAACTAAGGACAGTTGTGACCAAGTATGGTTCAAACTGGCCAAGTAGTCTCAGAGGAGAAGATCTTTGAATGTGTTTTCCCATAGGGTCCAATGTTAAACTAAGTTCCCCACTGGCAGCCATCTTGGATGAGGTCCACAACTTCCATCATGAAGATAAAATGTAGTTCTTGACATACTAAACATTTTTGCTTTAAATCTTAACCTCTATCTCAAATCTTTATTAAAATACGAGGCCAAATGTATAAAGTTACAAAAAATTTCACGAGTAATGGGCAATTACTCCTCTATACGTATTCACATTTTGTTCAAAATTTCTAGGTGGATAGATCTTGATATGCTGAACATATTTGCAATTTAAAGTGGACCTCTGTCTGTTATAGTTTTTTTGATAAAAAATAAAAAATATCAAAATTTTGAAAATTTCACAGAAAAAGGGCAATAACTCTAAGATAGGTTTTTTTTTCATTTTTTTCAAAATTGCAGGGCAGGTAGATCTTGTCATGCTGATTACTTTTACCCCATGTCAGATTATTTTTGATATCTGTAATGGTTTTTGAGTTATTTGCCAAAAACAGCAATTTACCCCTATGTGCTATTTATAGTAACAGCAGCTATGTTGTTTGGTCCTCGGACTAATCGATTACAATTTTGAATCTGAATACCCTGGTAATGATTCACGC